>VBVR01001720.1:0-27806 GCA_011638315.1 Tetramorium parvispinum | reverse complement strand
TATTTAGTTAGTATTACTAAATATAATAATAACAAAACATTTGATAACAATTATGATAAACATTTCATTTTTATAACATTGTTTTGTCATAGCAATCTGTATATTTAGTTGAAACTATTTCACCAAGGTTGTTGGTGAACTTTTATCAAGACTGGATTATTATAATCAATCTTATTTCAGTGTAGGTACTAGCGAAGGTATATAAGAAGGCCAAGAAGTAAAACGTAACGAAATAGACATATAAAATATAATGGCAGCATTTGAAATTCAAATTCTTGAATTGCTTTCAAAAGCGAATAAACTGCGCTAAATTTTTACAATTCGACCAATTTACAACTGTCCGTGGTGGTGCGCGTTTGTTCATTAAAGCGTTGATTGCATCTATGCTTCAGTCTCGCCGAGCGAATAATTGAATTTCATAACTTTAGGCGTGTACTAATCGCACGACTTTATGGACGATTGACGTGCGTGTCAGCGCATCGTCGTCGATTGCAGTAATTTGTTCCCACCGGTCGACATCGTTAATAAAGACGTTAGAGAAGGCAAGAGCAAATAGCACAATATCGTACGAGGAAGTCGTACACCCGCAAAACGAATCGTCGCTTTCACTTTTTTCCGTTATAATAACGCGCTTCGTTCCTCCCTTATGCTTTCCTGATTACAGAGAGCGCGGCACGCCGAGCGATTTTCTTCGCGGAAAAGTCATCTTTTTGCACTGCGCCGCGCTAAAGCATTACGACGGCTGCACACGCGTGATTCATGTCGCATAACATGCTGAAGAACGAAACGCGCCGATATGCAACGAGACCTGCAATATCCCAACGAAGTCTTTTGATTCTTTTTTTCCGTGTGTTGCTATCGTAAGTCCAAATGGAATGACAAATTGCAATCACGAATTGGATCCGAAATTGACCCACGGAATTGAACCGCTTCCGCGTAACGTAACGGAGATATTGCGATTGATTGCGATATCAAATCCCGCGGACTCGATTGCGAAACTTTACCACCAATTATGCGGAGAGCGAGGATGACATACAAGATGACACACACAGATGCATGCTGTGTACATTCAACATATGTCTATAATGTGAAACACACTGTTAAACTCGTAGTGTAAAATTATACTCAATTTGAGTCATTTTTAACTATTCCGTAGGTCGCCACTACTCCTACTCAATATTTCATTAATTTTTATTAAAAGGTAGGTAAAATTTTGACTAACATAGAAGTTAAATTAGATAAATTAACAACATATTGAGTAAAGCTTACTCAATATGTCGCTAATTTTATCTCATTGTTTTAGTCGAATTAACCGAATATTGAATAGAAGCAGTGACAATCCATAGGAGTTTACAGTGCAGAATAGATTAAATCGGTTCGACGTAAACGTAACATGTAACGCGATATGATGCGGATTTTTAATAGAACGCTATCCTCACGCTTAATAACGTGAATGACACATAATAATACTGTTATCAGTTTTAATGTCACATGGATTTGCGTAAGAGAGTTACGTGCACAATTCGAGCAACTCGAAATTATTGTACTTACAAGCGCAGCCGTTAGATAATAAAATTATCGAGATGTCGTTGAAATTTTCTTCTAATTTTCCAGAGAGCATACGAGATTTCGCCAAGCGACATTTCGATATTTACAGCAAAGATACTGTGAAAACAAAAGTTTCAAAAAATTTGGGAAACTCGTGATCTTTACGATACGAAGAAATGATTGGCGACTGTCGGTCGCAGGGAACGCATGTAATATTATCCCACGCGAATGCGAACCCGCTGTAATCCGACGATCTAACAACCACTAGAAAGTGAACTCGCTGGGGCAATGCTCCTATGCTCACGGGCCTAAATTCGAGCAGCGGTAGTGAAAGCACTTGTGCGTTTGTTACGTAAAGAGCTTGCCGCTCAAGGAAGTGCCGTTGCGCGGCATTCCTCGGAAGCGGAGAGCTTTAGGCGCCAATAATGGTCACGAACGCGACACCCAGTTTCCCGTCCCCGGATCTCGTTTCGGTATGTAAGACTGATGCAGCAGATATGTATCGCAGTTTTCAAACGACACGATTATCCGTTCTACCATCTGGTATCTACCTCGTTTCATCTATCCTTATGAGAGCGCGCGTAACTATAGGAAGGATTGGCGACGCGATATATGCAACGACCGAGAGGGAAATCGATGCACACGCGAGGCAGAACGTATTTGCGTGGGAAGCGTCGGTCGTCCGAAGATGGGAAAGTGCGTCTCGCTTAAGGGAAAGAGAAAGGAAGGGACGGAGGGAAAATATTTTTCGGAGGTCCGTTAAGAGCGACGGTGAGAGATGGTCACCAGGTCAAGGGATAGAGGGCACGAAAGAACCGCTCGACAGACGTCAAAGTAAGCATCATTAGTGGCCATTGTATCACCCGGCGGTATCCCACAGAGCGCAATGATGGGGAATGGGATGGAAGTTGGAATACCGCATAAGTATTTCTCCACTCACTCTCGTCGTGATCGTTTTGTTCAGCCGGCGCTACCGTGCGTCATGCGCGAAAGCAAGAAATTAATTATCGAAGAAATCAATATGCGAAGAATGCACTTTACAATTAGCATCAGCGTTAAAGGTTTCTTGTAAATTTGTGCGAAAAAAATTTCATCTTTTGCCAACAAATTTTTATTATTGGAGAAGTAGTAAGGTCGCGTATATTTGGGTGAGAATCGTGATTGCACACTGAGAGAGAAAAATATAATTACTTTTGGTCCAACCATAATTAATTTTATAATATTTCTAACAATAAATATGGCCGGTTTTTTCAACTTCTTGGTAAACTAACTAATAGTTCAATCATGCGTCTGTCTTTGTTTTATGTTCAAATTAAACTAAAAGAAAACCATAGTTACTTTTGGCCTCAACCACAATTTTATAATATTTCTAACGATAATTATGGTTAACATAATGATGCATATAGTTAAGTTGATCATATTTGTTAGAAGTATTATAAAATTATGGTTGAGACTAAAAGTATCTATATTTTTCTCTTGGTCTAGACAAGTTCAGATATATGATTTAACTATTAATTAGTTTTCTAAGAAGTTGGCTAAACCGGCCCTAACTTAACTAGATGCATCATTATGTTAACCATAATTATCGTTAGAAACATTATAAAATTGTGATTGAGGCCAAAAGTAACTATATTTTTCTCTCAATGCAGGTAAGAGCCGTTGATCACCTAGTATGTATGTAGGTTGGCAAATACGAGCGCGAGCGAGTAATCGTTCTCTATTGGATCGAGTTGTTATCTACGTTCTAATTACTGGTTGTTATGGAGGCAAAGCTAATGTGCCTCCCTGCACGATGCCCCGCTGGAAGAAGGAACAAAGAAGAGAAAGACGCGTACCGCGACACAGCCGGTTTCACGATCGCGCACAGATAGGAGAAGCACAGATGCAGGTCAACGATCGCCTAGCGATATTTCGAGATCTCCTCTCTGCTCAATTAGTAATCTAATCTCAGATGTTGTTATCTCGCGAGTTTTATCGTTCCGCGCGACGACTTCTCCTCTCGGAAGAACGCTCGATCTTCGCCAGGCTGCGACTCGCGCGCAATTCCCCGATATGCGCGATTTAGCGCGTCGAGAGAAATGTAATTAGGCAGAATTTTTTCCAAGCAGGATAGTTAAAACGATCTCTGGAAATGTTGTCGCGTTCCATCGCGTGAGAGAAGACCGCGGAGATCGTATCGATTTCATCGCCGAGCGAGCTATCGTCGAACTATCTATACCAGTTTCCATGCCGTAGATATATGTACGTGCGTTTAATCGGGAAAACACGTTAGGGCACCGTTACATCCGGCGATCGTATCGCGTATCGCAACCCGACGCACGTCGCGAGAAGCGTAATCACGATGACGCGAGAGAGAGAGAGAGAGAGAGAGAGAGAGAGAGAGAGAGAGAGAAGTCGCTAAACTTCGCGCCAACGACGGCCTTGAGTCGTTCCTCTCATCTTATCCTATACGAGAGAGAGGAAGGCATCATGGGCGAGATTCGCTTCCGCGAAAAGCTGTCGCATCAGCGGGTGAGATAAGCCATGGCGAATCGGGATATCATCGGGGCGGTGGATAAGAAATCGCGTTCTGGGAAGAGAAGCGCTCGCAATTTCCGTCGTCGTCTAATGGCCACAACTGTAAATCCGGCATTGCAACGTTGACAACGACGGTGACGGTGGCGGTATTATTATTATCGCAGAAGCGTTGCTTAATAGCCCCGTCGCACCTGGGAGATTAGCGCGCCGCCGGGAACGGCGGCCCGAGTTAAAACCGCCCGATTATTACCATCTCCAGTAATTTGTTCGTCGAAGAGAGACACTTCTCTTCTCGCCGCTTCGATTAAAAACGAAATCTCCGTTCGCTCGCTCGAAGCGAGATCGGATCGCGAAGGAAATCATCGCGAGCTCGCGAGAAACGACGCCTGGATACGATTCCGTCGGCGGCGGAACCTGTTAATTACTATTCGTTTCGCGAGGCATGTCCCTTCGCCAATGCATCCGCTGCCGCATACTTGCATTTATTTTCAGAATTATTATAACTCATTAGCTTGAGATTTATAATTTAGCCCGTCTCCATTTGCACGTGAATTCGAAATGATTGGCGCAGCTATTTACCATCCAATCTGATTTTACATGTACGCCATGTCATTATTTCGGTTGTAAAATCCGATAATGAGACATAACGATTCCAAGTTAGATTTCTTAACGAATCGACAGGTGTAATTTTTAAAATATAGCCTAGATCATCGTGCTTTTTATGCTGCTTTTTATGAGAACGCATACGCAAGGCGGGCTAATCTAGCGAGTGGAAGTCGGGTTTGGGTTGCATAAATTTCGAAATTACGATTCGTTTCCTCCACCTGTCCCTCGCAGCTGCCATCGGACTACTATTGTGGATTTTGCGTTCACCAAATCCCTCTCACAGGCGCGCAGGTGTCGGCCGCAGAAACTTTAGATCGTATATCGTCGAACTGACGCGTCCATACAATAAACGCCGTTTTTAAGACAAAGAAGAGCAATTTCGAAAAGAACTTATGTGAATTATTAACTTGCAGCCTTTTTGAAAATAAAGAGATCTCTTTTTCTGTACAGGAAAAAATTGCTTTTTTCCTTATATATCAGAAAAATTGTTAAACTTTTATTTCGTATTATTTCTGATTACTTTATACCATTTTTTAACGGATGATTAATTCGGATAGTCGAAATCAATAAACGAAAATTCGCGATGCGCACGGTCTAATGTGGAAATTGAAAAACAATTTCCCTCTTTTTGCGCGCCACGGCATCGACCTCACGGAAACGTGCTCGTCATCGCGTTGCCTTTGCCGGCTTCGGAGCCGAGTAGAACGAAGTAATGACGAGATCGGCGAAGATGAGACGCGGTAATGAAGCCCTTTGTTGCCACGCATGGAGGCTCTCCATGACGACTTTGGCTTGAAGAGGCTCGTGTTTCGTGAGTGACTCGCGCAGTGCCGTTATTCCCTTAAAATTTCGAAACTTTTTCTCGAGCGACGAGATGCGCGAAAGCGAAAAACAGTCGACGGGAAATTCTAATTGGCAGTATCAAACGCAACAAATTCGATATAATGCAATCGAGAGTGATCGGTTAGTAACAGATTATGGCTTCTCTATTAGCGTTCACATGCACCCCTCATGCAATCTGCAGATGTAATTTAACGCCAGGCAGGCTGCAACCGATTTGAGCCGAAGACCTTCGATAGCATCGATTATTTGTGTCATTAATAGGGTCAACGGCATAATCTGTTCGAGCGAGATTAAGATTGCACCTCGTTACAGTGGCCAATAACCCGATCGAATGTCGTAAGATTACATTCGCGTGCGAGTAATAATGCCTGGTTACGATTGATGTTAAGTGCCAATCTATTAATTGGCGAGCCGCTTTATTGCAATCAACATTAAGGTCGATTTGACGCTAACGTTCGTTTCAGTGCCGTTTTCACCTTGTTTATATAATCGTCTATTATATAAAATTCAGACTACCTAGGAATTTTTCGAAAAATTAGCCTCCAGAAATGGCCTCCTGTCTTAAAGAAGATTTGATCAGGCGTAACTATTCGAAGCTGTTTATTAACATGCGTCGCGGATCTCGAGAGAGGTTCCCAGAGAGACTCCGTACCTCGTTCTAGCCGGTCTCTCTCTCATTAAGCCGCATCTGCCGCTGGCGGAGTGAAAACTCCCGTGATCTATTACAGGTGCAGGCGCAAAAGGCTCGAGAGGTTAACCCGATTTCTTTCCGCAGCATCCTTCCCGTGGGGAGTGTTGCAACTCGCAATGCAACACTCCTGCCGTCATTAGCCTTCGGCTGGTTCCCCGCGTGCGACGACCACTTTGCAGCTCGGACGGGTGAAATCCGAGGAAAGTCACGGTCGTGACAGGCAGAAGGATGCGCTGAGGGCTCGACGGAGAGTACGATCGGACGGGTCGAGGTTTCCATCTCGTTCCTCTGCCAAGGTCATGGTTAAATACGCAGGCGTCATTAACCTTGACCAAGTATATCGCCGCCACGTCGCGTCGTCCGCGGAGAAATCCCACGAGGGTAGCTCACGCGTGAGCCTCTTCGGGCTCCTCGTCTCATTAAGAGCGGCGCTTAGTTCTCTCCCGGGAATAGTCAACAATTTCGACGCGGCGAATCCGCAAATTGCGGTCTGCGCGCTGGATCTTTGGAAATACCTCGCCGCAGCGGCGGGATGGTCGGACATTGTCGAGCGCTTTGAAAAGCTTGGGAAAAACTATATTGCTTTCCGCTACGGCGAACACTTCATTCCGGAGAATGTAATTTTAATCAATCCGGCTACACCGCAGATCTTATCGGGGACATGTGCCTGCCTCCCCCCCCCCCCACACGTGAGCGCGGTGTTTTCCTACGTTACGAGTTTGTCGAGTGCTACTTCGAACACTCGCGAACGCGCGCGGAATATTCCCGCAGGGTTCTTGCCCGATGCGGGAATTAATGCGTTCGTCCGATGCGGCTGCGCTACCTGCTCGCGCGACGCGTTACTTTGCATTTCCGCGGAGAAATCGTCGGTAGCGACCGCCGTCCGCAATTTCTCGTTCACAAAGCGGCAACGAAGTGCAATATTTCAACCGTCTCTAATTCTAAATACAATTTATCGATTTTGCATGCGACGTGCGCCAACGCATAAGAAATCGAATCTTATATATTATACTTTCGCAAATCACTTTGCTCGCGGCGCAGGAAAACACGGCTCGCAACGAATTAAGTTACTCGTCGTAATTAACGGACTATCGCGGGATAGATAATGCATAATAATAAGAGATACCTCTCGAATAAGATACGCGTCATTGCGTCTTCCAGTCCCGTCTAAAGCGGCTCGTTAACCGACGAGAAAGGGCGTATTATTTCGTACGACGCATATCCCTTGCGGAACATGGGGAATGGATTCCGGATGTATTATCGACGAAGGAGAGCTTGCGATTCCGCGATCACGGCGATTTGTCGACGAGTGTATCAACCGAAGCGAAATTAACGGCGGGAATCGACGGCGGGCACGGCTAACTGAGCGTTATCGAAAGAATGTTACCGCCGCGGATCAAAGATCGCGCGACGGCGCGACTCCGCCGTGCTGTCGGAGCAGCGAAAAACTCGGCGCGGAACGAGCGATGCTCAATAGTCTGTAAAGTCTTTAATTTAGCAAACTCTCTTCTTCGATGTGCCGATCGCCGTGCCAGCCGATCGGCGGCTTAAAGACCAGCGGCGTAGCTAATGGCACCCGTGATCCTCCACGACCGCTTTTCACGAGCGCAACGCCGCGCGGCAGCGCGAAACGCCCCTCATCTTCACCGCCTGCCCGTGTACCGGGGCTACCGAGAGCACGGCAGAGCTGGGAGCGCGTTTAAGCCCGGCGGCTTTAAGGATGAGAGCCCTCGCTTTTAAGGATGACCCCCAGCTAGCAAAACATCATCACGACTACCGACTTCCTCTTCGTCTTCGCGCGCTTCTCCTAGCTATGTCTATCATTACCATCGCCAAGTTGGGGCCGCTCGGTGCTGCGAGCATCCCACGGTTTACAGTTTCTTCCCGAAAAGCAACATTTTACGTTTCATTAAAATTCATCGACTATTCCGAAAATTGCGCTCGCACTCGCGCGGTATTTATGTAAGTCGTGAGTTGCAAGGTGGATACCCGTGTTCCAGAAGCCGACGGCATTCGCACACGAATCGCATTAGATCCGGATCGCGCGACGAGGGATTTACTCCAGGTACAAAACTGGATTGCGCTCGGAATGTGAGGAGGAGGGAAGGGGCGGGGAGGGAGGAAGGACCGAGAAACAGGGCTAATCTCTCCTCCCTCCGGATCTCTCGCGAGCTTCTACGCGACTCTCTATCTCGAGAAGTCGCCGCATCATTCCGCGCTACTATATTTACCGCGCATCTACCGATTTTTAACGACGTCCCGTGGCTTCCGTAAGAAGCAGAGATGGATCTCTAGCAACTCAGGGCCCTTTTTGCGACGTTAACATCATCAAGCGTCCGCCGGCATACCTGCGCGCGGCAAGAAAGCGGCCTCTCCAAGGAGGTCCGATCCGCGCGCGCACACTTACGACCCCCAGGAAGCCTTAAGGCTTTCCGAGAAGGGAAAGGAAGCCTAGAGGAGGGGAGTAGGAACTATCATTCGCATCCGCAGTGGCGAAGGACCAATTTTACGCCCCAGGAGTCAAGCTGACCAGTAGCCGAGGACTTGGCACCTAGTTCTCTCTCTTCCCTCGGTCTCTTCCTTCCGCGGAAACCATCAGCGCCAGCGAGCGCTTTACGAGCTCTCTGAACCACGAAGAGTCGACCGCCGCCGCCGCCACCGAGGGAAGCTCGATTGTTCCGTCGCCGTGCGATCGAAGAAACTCCGTGGCCGTTTCCCGTTTTTACGGGAACATCTCACGGGTGCGTTTGTCTCGCGACGAATCGGCGTCATGGGCCTCTATCTGATTTCGTTTCAAAAATTTTTGCGCGCCGGAGAATTTCGAGCGGGAGGAATATAAGGTAGACTCTCGCGCGACTTTCCGAACCGACTGACCCTTTTCCCGTTTACCTTGTTCGCGACGTCGACCTAAATCGACCCAGATCGATCTTCCTGTCCGAGGGAACACGGGGCCCTTAATCGGTTACTTTCATTCCACCGCTGACTGCGCCTGGCTACAAGTACCTTACGCTTAATATTTAGTGACACAACAATACTTTCACGATGTTTGCTTCTCCTGAGCAGCGACACGGTAGTTATTATTTGCGAGTACCGTTTCTCACCGATATTTTTCGTGTCAGTGCAAATCTTAGGCCGAAATCGTGACTCGACATTAATTTGGCCGTCGTAAAAAAGTAATTAGACAAAATCAAAGCTGTTAGATGCATTCGATACATCTGTTGGGAAAGAATCAATTTCGATCTCGTCGAAGAATGCGTGATGTACGGCTTCTCCTCCTGTGCGCAGAACCCTTTCGGGTCGCGTAAACGGAAGCGTCTCGACAACGACTTAACGCGGTAGTCCCGCGGATGCTGTAGAAAGTACATACTTTCTCCGTAACGTCTTTCGCGAGTGCTTCGTATGGGTGCGTATGACTTGAGAGACGCGCATATTAAAGCGTCTCTCCGGGAGAGATTATGTCGCTGCGCTCACACATATACATGTTGCACGGTCACAGGTGCAATAGCGAACGACTATGTGCGCGCCTCCTTGGCGAGCGCTCTCGCTATCTCGCGCAAGGATCTCTCTCGCCTTTCTTTCTTGTGCGCGCCTAACACGCGCGCGCACGAGCGCGGGGACAAAAATCAACTCGGACAGTTCCTGGGAAATACCAACCGATTTTATTGTCGAAACGTAATTAAGATACAAGAAAGCGCGTGTATGTACCGCGCACGCACGTGTTATATCGTAGAAACTCTGACATGTCCCCGGGCGGTAAGAATTATAGGCCGCAGCTACGCCCGACACAATGAGGCGGTTCAGAATTATCTGATGGCTCGTGCAGAAATTGCCTTAGCGCAGCTAACTCGGCACGAGGCGAAATTAAATTCGACTCGCGGCGCTGATGAGTCGACGCGAATCGACGAACCGTTCACCGAATTCCCGAATTAAATATCGAATTCCCTGTATCATTGTATCTAATTATCACGCGTGCGAGACGCGGCGTTTCCCGGCGTTTCTCGCCCGCGCATACGTATCCGTAATTTCGACCGGGAAGGAAAGTCCCGTTCCCACGAACGCGCGGATTTACGGAGCGTGGCACGTCTCTCAAATCTCCCTGCGGGCCCATTAAAACTGCGTGTACCACGTAGCGCGGATCAACGACCCCTCCGGGGTCAGGCACGCGGGGGCCCGTGGTGCGTTAACTGCCGGTTGCCCGCGGCGCAGTGGCCGCACCAGGAAACCGACGCTGACGCCGGCGTCAGCGTCCGCGTCGTTACGCGAGGATAGGCAAGTGCCGCCGCCGTTGTCGTCGTCCTTTAAGGCATCCATTAAACCTCCTAAGTGCTAAACATGCCCGGTCGGTCGGTCGGTCGGTCCGACGACCCCTGGTACCAGGACAAACCTTGTGCTTTCCTCTCCGTCCTGCCGCCTTCTTCAGAATTTGCCTCTTCTTCTGAGCATCGTCGCTCTCGCTTCATCTTCCCTTGTATTTTCTTTCTTTCTTTCTCTCTCTCTCTCTCTTTCGTTGCGTCCCGCGCTCCTGCTATCCACCTCTTCACTTCTTCGAGGGTCATCGACATTGGCACACCGGGCGACATTGTGCGCGACCGCTATGTTTCCTGGGTCGTCGCAGTTAGAAGCGCGCTCTCGGCACGCACCTCGCACAGGATAATGCCGGACGACTTCTACTCATGAGTGCGCGTATAAAATAAATTGTACAAATAGACAAGCCTGCGCGGCCGCTCGTGATTACCGCGCGGTAGAGTACAACTCTCTCGATTTAACGAGACTGCCGTCGAGAACGTCACAATCGTAACGCCCAGCCGTTCATTAATAATTCCATGCCGCGCGGAATCGCTCCGTAACGATTGCTCTTAATACCACGGAGCATAGGCCGCGGGACACATTGTTATACGGATCCTCGTTATCGAACGTGCGTCTCGCTGAGAAAACAACCGAGATACAACGCGCGAGGCTCGCAATTTCCGCGTCAGCCTTGCCTCAACTCTCAAGCAGCTCTCAGCCTGGAGCAGCAAATAGTCGATGGAGAAGAGTTTACCTCATTACATAGTCCGCAACGCGGAAACCGGAGCGACTTACTCCCTGGCCGCCATTAATTACGCCCGGCCACGGCGGTAATTAAAGAAATTAGCAGATATCTAGGCACGGAGAGGAACGACGTCGCCATCTCATCGGCGAGTTGCTGGCTGGCTGTTGCTGTTGCTGCTGCTGCCGCTGCCTTTTCCTTCTCCACCCTCTCCTTTCTATCTATCTCTTGGATGCAAATCCATTGTGCAACGAGTGCGACGGCGGACTAGCGTCAGAGAAATTCGTTCCAGTTGCGTTCGCTGCTCGTTAGCCGATTGCACAACGTTGCACAACAACGTCTTCTTCTCTGCGACTTTTTCTTTTTTTTCTCTCTCTTCTCTTCTTCTTAATTTTGCACGCATCTCGCATCCATGATTCTCCATGTTCTTCTTATATGACGCGGGATAATCTATCGACTATTTACTTTTACGAATCTTGAAATGTGAATTTTAAATCTATTAAAGACTTCAGCGTTTTATATGCCGCTTTGTTGATCCACAATTTCTGCACAGAATTAATTTCAAATCAACAATAATATTTTCATAAATAAGCAAAAATATAAAATCTTCTTCAAAGATTTTAATAATCTTAAACAAAAACAAAATTTCTTTAGGCGAGCAAGTTATTGTCTATAAGATTATCAAAAACTTTACAGATTTTCTATTCTTGCTTATATGAGAATACTACTATTGATTTGAAATTAATGTTTTTTTCTGTGTGTCAACAGCGTTATCATCACGACAACATATAGGTCACGAGACATTTCGTTGTCTCCTCATCTTGCGCGGAAGATGCCTGCCTATTAGTCTCCGGATTCTTAAGGGGAAGAAATTAACTTAATTGGTAGTTTAAACATCACGATGGGGGGTAGTACGTAAGAACTATTCGTCCGGTAATAAACAATAATTGATCGGTCGAGTTCACGAACACGAGAGGAAGGTCGTTCAACATCTGCCGGATATCTCGGAATTTCAACTGGGAAACTTCGATTCCGCATTAATCGAATGCGAGAATAATCTACAGTTTAAGCTGTCAACTGTCTCTTATTTCATGAACAGAATTACTAACGCCATGAAGAGACATTCTCATGAGGATACGAGTCTAGAAAATTAACGGTCGACAATCTAGAATTGTACCGTACGACATTCTTGATTTTATTTCAAATTGTTTCCTGTACTTAACATTTATTTTATTTGCGCATTTAGTGGATAATATCACGCACTGCTGCTTAGGAAGTGACTGACATTTGCATAAGTGACACTTTGCGTTACTTATTACATAGTTATTCGCGGACGACGCGCATAGTGTCGAATGTATCATGCTGTTTTGTGAAGCTGCAAGTTCGAAAAATACACGAAAGATAATGTATCTAATTTTACTGCAGGTAGCTGCGCGAGCGTGTAGAAAGTAAGATACTCGAGCCTAGCTGTTCTACAAGACTGGTTTTGACGGGAGATTAATTGCATATCGTTGGAGCAATGGCGGCTAGCACGGCGTAATTACCCGGGTACGAATCGATGTTGAAAGTACTAAACGTATAATGAATATGGACTTGATAATTATAACGGTCTTTTATTTTCGATTCGTTCTATCGGAGGCGTTCGAAGTGGAGCGCGATTATCCCACAAACCGTGATAAATTTCCCCTTTAACAAACGGATATCTTTAAGCTCGGGAGACACGAGTGACACGACAATCCAGGGTAGACCCCGGGCGCACACAAGTCGCGGCTCTCGAGCTCTGTGTACACAATTTCAGCGGGGGAGGGTAGGAAAGGGGGGCGAGGCACCGCACTCGACCGTCCTGCGTGTCAACTCGATGACGAGTGGCGTCGTGACCTCTTCGGCTGGCACACGTGCACATCGCGCTCGCGGGAACACAGCGGAGCTGCAACGTGCGAGCGTACCCCGCAGCGCGAGAGACCTTTCTAATCGGGGAGGGAGGCCCCGAGTACACACACGTCGGGGAGTACGCGCGCGAGTTTACGAGTAACGTGCCGCGCGCGTCGCGATCCCACGGGATCCTGAAATCATATCTCGTCCCGGGTTAATACCCGTGAGATCTGCTCTCGAGATACGAGAGACGCGGCGGCGGACCTGTTTCGATAAGCGCGAGGAAGCCGTTACGCGGCGCAAAGAGGCGGAAAGAGACGCGGAGACCTGGAAGCCAGAGGCGCCGAGTGAATCTCGCCGCGCAAGAAAGAGGGACGTACATTATCCTGATTTTTTCCACGATACGGATATTCTAGTTAGCCGCGCAATTCTCCTCGATTCAAAAATTCAAATCGGACACAAAGGAATCGCTCGGCCCGAGCGATCTATCTCCGTACCTCGCGCCTCGAAACGGTATACCATCATAAGCGTCAGCGACAATGACTATTCTCTATTACCGAGACAGGCTCGGGCATTAAACGCGATAGCATTGGACAGTCAAGGATCGTTTCACCGCGCTTCCTCATCGTTACGATCGGATACACGAGCGTGTTTCCGTCGGAATCGAATGGGGGAGAGGCCTCGTCGAGGCTGAGAATGACGACTGGCGAGTTAAATGCGTTGCCGCGAATCAAGCGGATACTTACAAAAGCCCCGTGGGTCGATCATCGCTCGTTAGCGCCATTGTGTCGTAAGACTGCGACGTGTGTGCCGCGTTACGCAACGCACGCACGCACGCACGCACTTGATACGCAGTTGGCTTGCGGCTCGCCAGGATCTACACCGAGAAAAAGTGCGTCGGGTATCGCGTAGCGGTTGTTTTGTCTCCTTACACGCGATAAGGGGGACGTGTGCGTGTGCGCGTGTCACTATCCGATTGATGGTGTCTCATGGCAAAGCCTTTACGATGCTGACGAATACATAATTGAACGTAATTGAACGTCACAGCGGAACAGTAACCCATTACATGACGCCGTTAAAGGACTGCCCAACAGAACGAGTGTACCCAAATGTATTGAGAATTGTTACTGGAGGATGTCATCGCGTTGGAAAATTAAATAAAACTGAATGACAAACTAATGACGGCTCTTATACTTGATAAATATATAATTGACGTTGGAAACTCTCTGTTTCTCTCTCTCTCTTTCTTGAGAGAGAAAGTCATTTGTACTGCAAAGCTACAAGCTTCACGTCTTTCTTTATAATAATTTATTTACTAATAAAAATGACAAATCACATCTTGTCATTTTCTTTAATAATTACGACACAATTTGATATTTGGTATTAGAACGTAATGCAGAGTTGACTTTGCAACGATCCGATAATTGGTCTGTCACTCGCGTTTTCCTATTAAATATCATCGATCACATTTAGCGACAATAAAGAATTATTGGAATGTTATATTAAGCTCATATAGTTATCTCTGTTCCCTTCACTGTAATTATAGTTGATGCGGGCATACCTCGCGATTAAAGATACACGTTTTCTAACATGTAAAGAGAGCCGGTTTGGCACATAGTCACGCGAACGTGACATCAATGAAACGGATCGATTACTCTTATTGCTGTGATGAAACAACTAAGGAATCAGCCCCGGAGCTGATGAGATGAAGTCACACGATCGTTACATTGTATGATCTGGACGAAGATCCACTTAACCCCTTTCACTACAAATGGCACGGATGGCAATTTACAAAGGCGTTATCATCGATGCAACGCATATTAAACTTTACATAATCCTGTAACAAATCATTCTAAGAAAATTATTAGTTAAAACCTAACTCTAACTCTCTACGGTGAAACTATATAATTTTCTCAACATCCCAAAAGTTCCGTGGCATATCGCATGAGTATTACGGAGATATTATTACGATATATTACGAGGGAGATATTGTGTGTTTTAAATGCACAAGAGCATTGTTGGCCGACCTGGGGAAAAAATCACCGAATCGTGATCGCGCGATTGATCTGTGACCGTCTTATTCCCTCGCGGGACGATCATGGTCACTCGAGGATCGCAGTTAAATAAATAAAATCGTTCTCGCGCGGCGGAAAGGGGGGTAAAGCGGACGACGATGGGTCGATAGAGGGACGTCGAATGGCAGCGGAATAGTAATTTTATAGGCAAGCTCGTTTTCCGCGCGGCGCGGCGCGCTCCGTTTGACCCCTGGCCTTAAACCCCTCCTTCCAGCTTCCGATTCTTCACGGATGTCACGCTCGAACAAAGGAACGGGCGAAGAAGACGAGCTCTCTTAAGCAGGCATTTGGATGCCGCGCACCGCTTCAGGGCCACGTACGACGTGGAATCTGCATAGCGTAACTTTCGCGACGAGAGTGCGTACTTTCGCGAAATCCTTGACTCGTACGATGCCATCTCTTTGTGATCAAGTTCCGCGCGCGCGCAGGAAAAGGCAGCTTCCCGTAAACATGGAGATTTCTTCTCCCTGAGGTCGTATCGGCAATGACATCTCCGACCCGACTTATATCGCGCATTCCACGGTTTTAAGATTCTTTGGGACGTACCCTTGACTCGCGAGAAAGTCCCCGGAGGTCAACAAAATTAAACCAAGAGCCATTCAACGGTGCTCGCAACAATTATCATCGAACGTCTTATCGAACGCACGTAGAGCTTAGAAAGCTCGCGAGGTGAGCTTCCTTTCGTGGAAAATTGCGAGAGCTTACAGCGGAAAAATTCGACTGACGCACGAGATTGTCACCCGTATCGCGCTTAAGCGCGGATCATCGGCGATACGCCGTACCAAGGTCGTACCTCGTTAGCGTCATTGATTACACTCGAGTGACCGCTCGTCATCTCCCTGCCGAATGCGGCGGGATGGGAATATCAGGTGTGCGATGTCGTAACACTCGCGGTTATCCGGCCACGACGTCGAGAGGTTCCGCCGTGCCGACCGCAAAGAGTATCTCACGTGAAACTGCTCGAGCTCGCCCGCGGAATGCAGCTGATCGGGTAAAAATGATAAAAGTCCTCCCCGCTAGGAAGGACTGGCTGCTGCGAAGCGCGTGTGCGCGCGCGCGCGTCAGACGTAGAGAGCTCTATCCACATCGCGTTACGTTAACTACGCAAGTCGTCGTTGAAAACTATCAGAGATATTTTTAACGAATCACTTCAACACAGCCCATAATTCGTCAATCGTGTCGCTTGTCAGTTAGACGAAAAATACGGAACTATCTCTCGTTTCATCCTAATTGCGATATCGTTAGAAATGAAGCAATAGAAACTAAAAGTTTCGCGGTTTAATATTAGATAATTATTTCTTCGCTACAATCCTTTGTTCCGTGTTTCTTCCACGCTACCTGTATATCGGCGCTGATTATATGACTATTGTATAACATTCCACTTCGTAACACTCCCCATGAAATAAGATACTCATAAAGCGAATGCTGCGGAAGAGTAATTTTCCGCTATTCCGCTATTCCGCAGTCGTAAGAACGCACGCGTTAGGGGCGGGCATCGGTAAGATAAGCTTCCGTCCGAGAAATCAACATCCGCTCCTTGACCCCGGTTCTATTTGGTTTGCAAATGATGCAGCTAGCCTAACTACCTGGAAGAGAGCTCGTTGTTTGCACAGCGGCGAAATGTGAAACGATGAAACGTTGTTCAAGTGTTTACATTGATATAATCGCTAAACGACGACTTTATTCACCGGCTATCGCACAACTAGCTGTTTGAAATGAATATATTTTCGACGTTCGCAAAATTAAAAAAAAAATGCGAGCCTCAAATCGATATCAAGTAATTTGATTTTTTAATGATCAAAAAATTATTGAGACTTTCCTTCGCGTTGGGTCCTAAATCGCGACAAGAAGTCGCACGGTGCTTCTTTGCGCGAACAGTATAATACGACTCGGGATACACAAAGGGCTAATTCGATCGTAACGCCGATCCTCGCTCGCTCGTTCGCTAGGCTCGCGCGCGCGCGCACGCTCGAGAGAGAGTCGTTCACCCGGCGCATGACCGAGCAAAGGATCTTAGACGAGAAAAGGAGGAAAATGAAGCCGGGGGAAACGAGAACGGGCCTGTTTTGCAAGCGCGGGGCGTTCACGGAGAAGGTTAAATATCATACGTAGTACCTCGCGCTCGGAGCGAAGGAGGCCGGCTGCGCGCTCGCTCGCTCGCTCGCTTGCTCCACGCTGAACGATAAAGGCCGCGCGCAGCTCGACAAGACTCGGCTCGACTACGCCGGTGATTCGCGTGAAAGTTTAGTTATGCTCGGCCACCCGATAAAAATCCTCCCGCGTGTGAGAACGCGCCGAGTGAACGCGTCGCGGTAGTAGCCTAAGTCACCTAAGAGCGTTCACTCGCTCGCGCGAGTGCCGATGCCACGCTCGAGAATTTCTTCCTCGATGTAAGAGAATATTTAAATCCCTGCAAAAAAGATATATATATATATATACATATATACGTGTAGACTGCCACAATTTATCTTCCTTCGAAGAAAACCGTTATGAGAAAATAATTTTTTTTTTCTTTCGTGCTACGCTACACTTTAAAATATTCTTCGGGATACAAATGCGAACATAGCGAGTTGGATTTCGCATCGGTCCTTTTATTCCCGACGCATTCCGAGGTCTGGCGCAAATAAAGGTATCGCGAATTCGCATTCGCTTGCGCGGCAGTAACGACTCGTGCCTTATCGTCGCGTGCCGATGCGCATTATTTCGTTACGTGCTCTTCTCGAGAATCGTCGATAAGCACCCCGTGAAATTCCCCGTTTCCCACGTTTCCGATCGCGTCTGTCGCACGCACTCTTGATTTCGAGGAATCGAATCTTCCTTCAGAAAAATCACGGCAGATATATTTAGCCGCTCGCTTGGAGACAGTTGCGTTTTCATCCGTAAGCCTCAATTAAGAATAGCGCCTTGCTACGTAAACGATTACAAAGACGAACTTCACATTCGTCATTGTATATGAGAAATTCTATACTGAATATTCATTCTTCGCTGCAATCGTGCAACATTAATCACACAGCATTACAGCATTAATAATTCACATTGAAGAATGCGAATCTTTCATAAGAAACAAGCACTTTTTTTTTATTTTTATACAATTTCACAGCAAATATATCTCCACTTTTTTCGGTGTGAAATCTTTTAAACTGGTATGATTAATACTTGTTACGGTTTTTGCTTATCGCGATTATCATGATCATAAGATCTTAATTATTTGGGAGCCAAGAAACAATTAATTTTTCGCATAAAACACATGTGTCGTGACCACTTAATTGGATCGTCAGGAAACCATTAAAGAAATTTGCATTTACGGGAATGGATCGATTAATTACTCCACGTTACTAGCAAGTCAAAGAATTACAAGAAGTCACGAATGCGGAAATCGAGAGTGTGGTTGATTTTGGCTCGCTGTCGATCCGACAATCGTTTATCTCCGTTCAGTCGTTCGGCGACTTCCTGCTGTCGATATTTGAGATACAGCTTGGTCCGATCAGTTCTCTTCGAATTCTTAGCCTAACAAGTGCAAATAAAACGAGAAATCATCGACGAAGTCATCGTAGGAAATAAAATTATACCTGTCTAGCTTGACATTTTATATATTATTTCTATATACTTTTTTACCTTTCCTTTTATGATAGGATCCTAAAATTATATATACACGTTATATTGCGTACACTGCTATTCAATAATGCCTGGTCATGAGTTTTTACCATGAGTTGTACCATCTATACAAATTTGACGTTTAAGATTGTAGACAATTTTTATTCTTTATCTGTTCAACTTCATAGAGTCTTTAACCTCTTACTCCCATAATGAGAAAAATACGTGCGATGAAGGCCAGGTTCCTATCGTTTCTATAATTAATCACGTTAGCACGAAGTCACGCGTTATTTGCGATTTTTTTATAATTACAGTTAGGGTTGTTTATTTAGGATAATTATTTTCATGTACAACCTGCGCAATCTAAAACTTATCTAAAACTTATCGATTCACATAAATGGAAATAAGCACATCAGAAATGTCACTTCAGGCAAACGGAAATCCAGACATTATTAAATAGCAGTGTACAAGTTTCAAATACTAGAAAATCCTTCTTTCTAAAATCTAAAAAAAAAAAACATTGCACCATTTTTCCCAATTTACTATCCTCATTTCCTTTCTTTTAAATTTATTCCAATAAAATACACAAAAATATATAAAAATCAAAACAGCCTTATAAAAACATTTTAATTCGATACCGATTTCATCGGATGCTAGATTTGATTCGACTATTCTAGCGATTTGAACAGTATAAATAAGAATTCTCATTTCTCGCTTCATAAAGTTACGAGGAATGAATGGTCTGTTTACAGCGAATAGCAATCGTTCAGGAATTATTGTCGTGTAGTCGCCATGTTAAAAAGACGATCGTTAAGTGGTTAAACGAATCGACGATAGCGGCGGAGAAATTCAAATTACAAAAGCGAGTCGTTATTTTAATGTCGCCGGAGACTGTAGCGAGTCTCCCGATTTAGGCGCGGAAACGCCAGGCGAATGCCAATAATCGGACGTTTTTATCGTCCTCGAGATTAATACCGCTCACGATCGAGCGAGCGGACATCGACTTCCAAATCCTGTGCGCGAAGAAGGGAAAAAAACGAACATGGGCGAGAAAGACGAAAAGACGCAAAAAGATAAGGAAGGGAAGGATGCGAGAACATCCTCGGCGTCCTTCGGCGGCCGCCATAGTTTGCTGACCTGGTTCACAAAGAGCAAAAATCGATGGCGCATCGTTTGGGGTGGGGCCCGCGAATGCCGAAAAGCGAGTATCAACTGCCAAAAAAACGAGAAGGTGCTCCTCGAGCCGGTTCTTCCGGAGCGCGAATGTCGTCTGGCGCTTCGTAATGAATTACTTCTGCGCGTCGCGATACGTGTCTCGGTACGGAGATGAGCGACGTGTCGCTCTGTTGACTCTCGAAAGGCAGAGGAAAGGAAATGTTACGCCCGCAGATATTTATAGCAGGCGCGCTCGTTCTTTTACCTCTGAGTCTCTCTCATCGGCAACGTGTAGGACGTTGCATCGAAATACGCGCCGCGGCCGGTAATCAACGCTTCGCCGTCTCCGTCGATTAAGACCCAACTGTGAAAACTAAAAGGCGTTCATTAAGAATGTCCATAAATGTCGTCGCGCGTACACCGTAACGGTATACCGATGAATCATGATTAGTCGAGGAAGACGTTACGTTAAATCGAGGAGGCGCGCCGCGTGGCCCTCCCGCGTGAAAAGCAAATCAAGCTACGCGCGTGAGTCACACACGTGCGCGCCGTTTCGAGTCATCGCAGCCGGCACGGAATTATTTCTAGCAGCTAGCAATTTGACGAAAGCGTTTTGAATCATTGCGTCGGCTATTCCTGTCGTCCCCCGCGATCCGCGATCCGGGGGACGACGCGACAAAGATCATCATCGTTCCGCGAGCCCGGATTGGAGTTGATGCAACGAGACAATCGTACGAGCGAAAATTGTCCGATCTCGTTGAATCGAGCGCGCGTTATACGCACGTAAACGGTATTACTAGTTTTTGCGGGCACATGGGTGTATCTGTGCACGCACACGATCGCGCGCCGGCCGTCACGCTCCCGCATTTTATTATACCGGTCTTCCAGAACGCTTCTTGCCGACGAAAGGGCACTTGAACTTTCTTAGGTACGCACAACCTCGAAAATAACGGTACGAAAAGTCACGACACGAAGTTCTCTCTTTGTTATCTCGCGGGTTTCTTTCTTTTCGTCCGTCTCTCTTTCTCTATTTATCTATCTCTCTGTCTGTCGTCTCTTCTTCATGGCGTTACGTGATTCGTATACAAACTTAATTCTTTATTGTGTTCAGGTTGGTTGCCAATTGGCGCAGCATGATCGAAGTGACTGACTTCGATCGCGCGGAACGCGAAGAAATGAGGCGAGAAAAGTGAGTCTGGCAGCGCCGGGAGGACCGAAGTGAACTGGCCCCGATAATATTGGCGACGAATCGTCAGATAATGGCCAAGTGCCTAAAATTCGTAATGCAAATTCTTGGGAATGCGAAATGTCGATCGCGGTTACGAGATTACCTACCGATACATTTTTGACGCGTCGCTTCGTAATACATCTGGCGACACGAAACAGGAAGTATGCATTTCAATTGGCATCATAATTCGGCGGGAATGCGCTGAGTGTCACATATCGCGCCCAATATTTCGCGTTACATGAATTTAACGGAATGCAAAAACTTGCGCTACGTGCGATGGGCGCTATAAATATTTATCAAATTGCGTGAACTTTGAAACGTTGCGTCACTCGCCTCGGCAACATTCTCACTGATGTAATAAAACGAAAGGAAAAATTAAGCTCATTGTCAACACTAACAATCAATATGATCGATGCCTCTTCACCGCTGACAAGTCAAATCTGTCGTAAATATCCCAATGGAGACAAAGAACTATATCTTTCCAACTGAAAGAGAAAAAAAAAGATTAAAGTTTCACAAAGTGAAAGAAGCGTTGTACTTGGTTTGATCCTAATTCGACGCGATTGATACTCGGATCGAACGCGTTTCTTTCAATTACTCCCACCTCTCTCTCTCTCTCACGCGAATTACAAGGGAATTCTGTTCAAGGATATCAAGTTTCGCCGTTTAAATCGCGCAACGTGTTATTACCATCGCCCAACACCGCAAAATGTAATGAAATGTTGGGCGCGAGTGTGGACAGGCATGACAGATTGACAATGTCGTTGATTCTCGTCGGCGCATACGATTTCCTCGATTTGCACCGAGTTATCGAATCGCTCTGCGACCGACAAGGCTGCAACCAAGGCCTGCCAATTGGCAACGGGACGCATTTTAGGGGTTAAACAACCGGCGCGATTGCGTAAGGCCCACTTGTGGACGCGTTCGTCGTCGTCGCCGTCGTCGTCGTCGTTGCCTCCCAAATATGGTCAGACACGGTCGAACAATGCGCGCCTGATTTATCATCCGAACGGGCCGTTAATCTCACACAAAGATTCAAGCTGAATCCCGGACTCTCTCGGCAGCGAAGAGCTGAACGGAGACGGGCAATTTCGACCGGCCTTGTGAGCGCGAGGACCTGCGGTCGGCATAAATTAACACCCACCAAAATTACGTCAGAGCAAGACGAAAAGAATCGGAGGCAGTCCGGAGAAAACTCGTTTATGATTTTTCGATTTTTTTTTGTACGCGCGCACGAAATGTCGATAATCTCACGATGATAACGCGACGATAACGAGTTATCGCTTCGGAGACCCCGTGGTATCTTTCGATTAGATTGTAACTTGTAAATTGTAAATTGTAGAGAGAAAGAGAGAGAAAAAGATAATAAATTTGTCAAAGTAACTCCAATGATGATAATGTATACATCGCTTAACGGTGCCGCCAAATTACGTATCCATGCTAATGATTGCGTTTCGATATCTAAATTCTTTACTAAATTCCTCACGCCGGGATAGTGCAAGCGAGTTGCAAGATCTAAAGATACTGTACTTAAGTACCTACATGTGGATAATGTACCTACGTGTCGTTCACGTGCGTGCATTCTCCAAGAGACTTACGCGTGCGTGCGTGCGTGTATTCATGCTAGAGTTAAGCGACAGCAGACGTAGGATGGAGCTATCGAAAATCTCAAATCCCACTAACCCCGTTGGCGAACTACCAAGACAAGGCGACGGCGGCGTGCATCTTTCAGCGCGAATTTCTTTGCGGGAATTTATTTCTTCTTTACGCGCGAGACGGATATATAATCGCGATGGGAACGTGTATGTACGCCGTCGTTTGCGGCAGAAACGCCGAAGGTATGCGCCGAAAGGGTCCGCGTACACATCGCGGAATAGCTATCGGATTTTTTCGCGTCGCACAAATTCAACATTTCACCGAGCGAACTAAGGTACGCGCGAGCACAAAGCAATTTGCAGCGACCGCGTCACTTCGACGATTCGTCGACTCTCCCGAGGAGTTCCGTGCGTTCAACGTTGCCTCCGAGGCTAAAAAAACACCCCAGGCGTAATTACATCATAATCTACCGTGAATCGGCGGTACTTTAATCTCTTTCAGTTAATCTCTTTAACTGAAAACATTCTGCTAACCGCTAGTCATGCGAGTGCCCGTCGCGACGATGCAGAAGTCGCGTGACCGCCACGTCCGCTAAGTGGCGATAAACACGTTTCAGTATTTCAAAAAGCGAGGAGTAAAAACGCGCTCGCTTTTAAACTGCCCGCGCGCTAAATACGCTCGCTTCCGCCCGAGAGACGCTTCGCGTTTATATATCGCGGCCGTTTTGTAACACGGGGCCGTTTATCTTCTCTCGGACCGACCGACGGAGATGCGAAGGAAAAATGGCGATTACACGTAATTAGATAAATAACTATCTTTCATTGTGATCTCGGCAGTTTCCGTTTGGTATACGTAGCGGTAGTGCCTATAACCATCCGGGGGAAAGAAACCGTCGCTTTCGAAACCACGAAATGCGAGTGTAGGCCAAGGCGCATGACCGAGTCTGACGCAAATTTAACGGAAATTCGTCGGTGCAGGTCCGATGACCGTGCATGCAGCAGTCGAACGGTGGCCTACATCTACGTGTAGATTCATCGCGACTTTTTAATGCTCGACGCCATGACTAATAAAGTACGCCGTGTTTCTTTCACGCGCGGAAGAAAAACGAAAGTGCGCTAATAACGCAATCGGCGGACGTGCCGGCCGTAAGGCCGATTCATGCCGATCGTCAATGGAAACTTTTTTCTGGGAGTAATTGAGCAAGTCGCGCGGAATTTTTTACTCGAAATGAGAGTACGTAACTCGGGGAGAGGACGTATACGAAATTAGAAATGTATTCGAGAACAATGTGTCTTGAAATTATTAAATCTTGATATCGTCGACAAAGATTTGCCGTTCTCCTTTTATGTTTTAGCACCTCTCTCAAAAGAGAGAGGCGGTGAACCTGAAACCCGTTCAAATTGATGCCATCATAAACGGTCGATTGGCGTGAAAAGCGCCGATACGATTCTTTCCTGCCCCGATCTTGCAGGCTACGTCCTCCGTACGAAATCATAGCTCCGCGAATCGCACATAATCGGCATAAAGTCTGGTATCGGCCTGTCGAAGAATTGGGTTATCGGATACTGCCTAGACACACGTTCGCGGCTTTAAACTAGCCACAATTCGTTTGATCGTCGAAAGCGTATAATTTCACGAACGGATAATGCGCGAGGAAATCGCTCTTCTCCCTTTCCTGCGCATACAGTGTCCAATTTTGCTCCGAGCACGCTTAATAATTATAACAGCGACAAAGTTCAAGAAGAGGATCATGCAGATGTATTTAAATATGGTGCAGATATTTTCTTGCGCTTAGCCCCTGCGAAAAGACCGGATCGAACGCGATAAATATAATTCAAGGCAATTTTTTCGCATGACACAATAACTCGGCTCAAGCGCGCGATCGAGGAAATACAGAGATTTCGCGAATCATCCTGCGCAAAGTCGTCTTATCGATGGTGCAAAAGCGCTGGGTCAAGAAATGCTAGAACGATAATGACTCGACGAATCGAAGCCTCCTTTCTACCGTGGTCGGCAATTCAATCTCCCGTTCTTCGTTTTCCGGTATTCAGGATAGCCGGAGGTATTACGACGTGAGAAG
The DNA here is from genome assembly GCA_011638315.1 of Tetramorium parvispinum. Lineage (NCBI taxonomy): Eukaryota > Metazoa > Arthropoda > Insecta > Hymenoptera > Formicidae > Tetramorium > Tetramorium parvispinum. Next base: position 2,972 of record VBVR01001720.1, on the reverse strand, counting down.
CTGCTTTTTCACACGTTCTCCTTGGCCGGTCGCCGATGGAAGACCGGGATGAACCTGGACGCGCACACATACCACGTTCGCAACGCACGTTAACATTACACGGACGGGTCTAGAAAACCACGTGGAACGACAAAAATAAATTCTCTCGTCTCCGAGTGCGCATTACGTTTGTTAAGCTTTTGTAAAACTCGCGTAAATTGTGTTAATTATGAATAATTTGCAAAATGTCACTTTTAACACGATTAAAATCAAGAGGCATGTTTTGATTTTCTATTCTAGTCTGACTCTCATTGCAATACATGCCTTGAGTGCATAGCAATTTACTTCATAATTTGTCTTTTTCCTTTTTCAGCATCTTTACTCTCTAATATTTGAAATTGTTCTAATGAATGTCTCCTGTACTACACATATAATAGACACAATAAAATTTAAAAGGTATATTGGTTTAACAATGTTAATATATCGCGTTTTCATTTTATATACATTTTTTTCTTCTTTCTTTTTATATAAACATATTAATCTACTAAAAAAAAGGTTATTATTGTCATATTACACGATTGCGCAATAAATCCAATAAATTGCATTTCGTGAATTAAATTACTGAAACTTTTTAATCTTCACTTTAATCGATCTTGATGACTAATTTTGATTCTGATGCCATGTTCCTCTCTCGGGAAGTAGAACATTCCTTATAACACCCTGTTCATAAACACGGATCAACATCATCATCGGGCTTCTGCTTCTCGTCTTCGGCGAATTCCTTGCTGCGCGAGATACGAATTAATCCACTTAAACCGGCTCCGTTACCGCTCACGTCTACCGCATACGTCGGTCGGTGACATCACCGAGAGCGCTCGCGGCTCCAAGTTATTCTTCCTTACGTCGGGGCCGCGCGGTCGGTCTCGCGTGTCTTTTTACACGACAGTGGCATTCCAGGTGGGGCGACTCGCCTCGCGCGAGGACGCTCTATTCTTGGAGTTCGGATCCGAGCGTCCGTTAACCGTGATAGCTTCTTTCCCCGATGGGCCTCCGCGATAGCGCGCGGCGTTTCACGTACGTGGCGACCGAACGCTCCGACCTCGGTCATGGGACAGAATCTTGCGATTCGTCATCTTGCCGAAGTGATTTATTTCGAGATACTTTCCATCACAGCCGCGGAAGGGAAGGGAGGGGGAGAGGTTGGGCCGGTTTCGCCGCCGCTTCGAGAGTGGTCGTTACTTACGAGAGGCACCCTCTAGAAATGGGGGAGGGGATCGACCCGCCGCGATTTAGATGACCCTCGTGATGACCTCTCGGAGCGGCTCGCCGCTCGTCGTACAATGATTTCACGACGAAAAATCTTGGTACAGAAACCGCAGCGCATGCATTTGATCTCGATAATTATCAAGCCCAAGCTTTAAAAAGATCGAAAAAGCCTTGGACTGTATAATTATAAAATTAATATATACTGAGGTCTTTGCTATTATATTAATTAATGTATCGTCTATTGACGTTTTCCTGCATAAAGAGATGCTGAAATCTTAATGAAAAGCATAAAAGTATCATGATATAATCGTAGCAGACGTGAAGATGCAAATTCTTTCGTCTCGTATACATCATCGATAAATAATTAAAAGCGATAGACGTTCGCTCGACGTCGATTGCAGTTCAAGAACCATCCGGCATTTGATTACCGATCGCAATTTATTACGATAACATTATTATGACGTCTAGAAAGTTGCCTGGCCGTCGAAGCTGGTTAGACGTAGCTGCGTTACGTGCCAGTCTTCTTGGGTCTTTGGCCGAGCGACAGGAATAAAGACATTACGCTTCATCGATAGTAACGGCGGACGTGGCGAGGGGTTTAAAAACACCTGGCGGTACGATGGCGGAAACGCAGCTCGCCATCCTACGTTCGATGCAAGCGGACGAGCTCGTAACAAAAGTGCCCTGGCAACGGAACGGGTCTCTCTCTCTCTCTCTCTTTCTCTTTCAAAGGTGTGGTCGATGGATCAACGATCTAATACTCTCGATCTATCGAGAGCTATTTCTCGACCGCTGGGTCGATCCCCTGATCACGAATAAATACTGAAATCATAGAACAATCGTGGTTCGCCCCTTATCCTTCCGCAATGGCGGTGTTTTATGGGCCCACGGTGTACACACCGATATGCACCGATAGTTTCTCCACTCTTCATAACATGCAAAACGCCCCGCGCTGTATTACGTTACGTTACGTCGTCCGTGGACAGTATGCATTTTCTATTAAATAACCGTCGTACTTCCTCGTCCCGCTCTCCGCGAAATAAATCATTCAGTCCCTGACACGACGGAGAATCGAAAACCGCTGGTGCCGTTAGGCCTTTGTCTCGTAATGTCACATGTTCTCAGTATGTTTCGCTTTTCAGTCGCACCGTCGTGTCTACAGTTCGATACCAAATCATTCTTGAGCTTTTCTATTTTTCATTTTTACAATTTTTACAATTGTACGTATCTAATAGCTAGTTTCTAAGACGACCCTTTATTGCAAAAACAAACAAGATGTATCACACAAAGTACGTGTTTACTAAATAAAAACCAGAAGGGATCTGATAAAAAAAATAGCAAAATAATATTTGTCCGTTCTCGGGTTCGTATGCATTTAATGGCTACTAGGGTTTCCATCCCGAGACGATTTGGTGATCCCGGGATTTCAGTATTTTTTGTACTCAATCTCGGGATCCCGGGACTAGTCCTGAGATTATGTATATATAAACAAAAATAAGAAAAATATTTATTTAAATTATTTTATTAATGTAATTTTATACACATTACAGTTATATTCTTTTAATATATTTTATATTCTTATTCAGATATCTATTCAGATTATTTAGATAACAATCAATAAAAATCTTTTAAATAAAAATTAAAATCAAACTCAAGGTAACTTATAAAAATTTGACATAAAATAAAATTTAACATTTATCTTTTTTATATAGAAATAAATATTAGAA
>VBVR01001719.1:0-27806 GCA_011638315.1 Tetramorium parvispinum | reverse complement strand
TATTAAAAAACAAAAACAAATTCCTTATATTATTATATGCCAAAAAATATTAAGGTAGTTATCGAAAAGTGAATATTTTATGAGATATTTTATATTTTATATTAAAAAGTGTCATGACAGAATTTAAAATATCTCGAAAAGTACTTAAAGAAAGTATACTTAATTATAGTGTTTCGGAAAGTTCTTGAGATAAGCTAAGAATATGCAATAAAAAAATAGAAGGTTCCATTTAAGAAATTAAGTTGATCTTCATATGATCTTGACAGCTTTTGGTCGAGTTCATACTGTCATTAAGTGCATCTTTTAAGCCTTATAACTTTTATCTAAAATTTTTCTTTAAAATGCATTATTTTCGAGAAAAACGTGGTGAATTTTTTATCAGACTCACCCTGTATATAAAGGAAAAGTATCTTGAGTCAAACGCAGTGAAAAAGATTATTGGATTTGCCAGAGATAATGGTTGTGCCCGTCGTGGTGCATTTCTTTCGCGAGAGGCAGAATCTTTTCTTTGTCTTTCTTTTTGTCAGTTCCTCCCCCCCTTTTTTTACCTTTATCGACGTTATAGGATTACTGGGACACGAAAGTAATTTATGTCCTTATCGCTTTTCTATTCGCGAGTAATAATCTCGCTCGTAATTAGCAATCGTGATTTCCGTGGGGATTGCATCGATCTCATTAAGCTGTTACGAAATCCTGAGAAGAGATGACAGAAGGACTTATCGTGAGCTCGTAACTTCGTCCTCTGAACACCGTTAACACCGATATTTTTATTTCAATCAATCTTGATTTTTTTACGTAATTTTAATCCTTAATTTTCAAACGATACCTATATTAGACATGTTTTACTTTAGTTGTGATATGACAACAGTTTACAGTAGGTAAGCAATAAAATTTACAAACAAAATTTAATCTCAAAATCTAATCGGAAAATTATAATCGATTTCCGAAGAAACAGAATATACTTGTATAAATCGTTTCAATTAGCTAGCTATGGCATGACATTTCATTATTTCACGTCTCATTTGTCTACATTTTATCATAAGTAATTTTATCGCAATATCATTGGTCCATAGAATAAGAATCACGTAGTTTCGCCGAAAAGAAGCAGGATAAAGCGAGAATACTTTCTCGTTAAATCTCGGCGAGCGTCTGTTCAACGGGCTTTGAAGAGCGTTTTCGAGCGGATGATAGAAATAATGGTCGATTTGTCCAAATTCCCGAAAGTCCTGCCTCCTACTTTGGAAGGAGAGAACGATCGGCGCGGAATAGGATCCCTTTCGCGCGAAACGGAAAATAGAGATTGTGGCAGAGGCGAACTTGTTGCAAATTGCATCTTTTCTTATTTCGTATTCGTTACGCGGATTTCCCTCGCTTGCGTATAAAACCATCATCTGGCCGAATACGCCTCGAACGGATCGATCGAGGGATTTACGAGAGAACGTAAGATAAACCGGCGTCAGCTCTTTCTCTGTCGGCACACCCACGTCATCTGTTTTGTAGCAGGAAGAGAATTAATTGCGCTAAGGATGTTCACAGTTCGCGAAGCGCTGCGAGCGGTATTGCAAAACGGAACGCCCGTCCCGCGCAAAGCTCCTACCCCAGCTAAGTTTAACTATTTTGGGATAACGAAAGGCTCATTATATATTACAAGACTTCCTTCGTCTTGTTGTGGAGAGTTTGATAAGCATTGACTTAAAGTTCCGCGCGTGAAGCGTCCTGACAAGGGGTCCCCTAACTCGGGCAATAAACTGGATTTCGCAGTTTCTATTGAATAATCATAAGTGTAATACTTTGCGCGCTTGCCGCGTAATCCAGCGTCTCATACGCCTGAATATGTATGAATCTGTTGCGAGTTGCGCAAGCAGGCTGCTACTTAAAATAATTTCGCGAAACACTTTGCATCGCTCAACAGTTATTTTCATCGTCTTTCCGATTATGCTTCTGAAGAAGCGATTGAGTTTTATCCCACGATGCAGTTATGCCCATTGACTCTATTTTTTTTTTCAAATTTACGCTCTTCAAAAATTTTTTAATCATATAATGCGGCAAACAACTAATTCTTAAACACGTGAAGTAATGTAACGGAGAAATGATATACCGTAACGATTGTAACGATGAAACAAGGTCATAATTTTTTTTACATAATTTTGTGTAGTTTTATACTATGAACATCTTTTGGCAAAAATGTTCCTTCCGCTTGACATACAACTCGAAAGCTAACTCGAAATCATTAAACTCACGTGCAGCATATCGCGTGCAGCATAGTTAGGAGATCAAATCAGAATTCACCTCATGACCGTTGTAAGACAAGAAAAGAAATGAAAAAAGAATGATAGACGAGGCAGTTTCGAATCGACGTTTAGAGTAACTTTCAAGAGTTTCTTGGATTTTCTTCTCGATATTTTATATGAAAACGTACGTCTTTCGTCTTTTACGAAATATATTCTAATTTATATTTACAATATATACACTAATTCTCCAATAAAGATTTTAATTTTAATTAACTTTTTTCAATTTTAATTAAATATTTTAACGTTAGTTAAATATTTTAATTCTAATTAAAATTTTAATTAAAATTAAATCGTGATCCATTATAATCCGTTATAATCAAAATTGCTATTCTTAAACTACATTACTTTTTATTATAAATTCACATTTACACATTTTTTTCGCATTAAGTTGTTTCGTTATACATACTATACATATTTCACTCATGAATGTGTTATCTGCCAAGTCTGATGTGGTTTTGAAGTTAAAAATTTGATAATTCGTACGAAAGAGACATTGTTTTCTTGTACTCTTAAATGGTATAATTCCCTTCCTCGTGCCGTACCGTGCTCTCGCGGTAACGTTACTTTTTACATGACGCATTTAATTAAGCTCCGTCCTGAGTCTGCCACGCATTTGCATACCACGTAAGAGTATGCGTAGGTACGTGACTAATTGTGAACAGCATTAAAAGGGCAAAATTTACGTGTCACGAGACGGCGGGCGCGATTACGGAAGCGTAGCGAGGATGACGACAACAACGACTACGACACCGACAACGACGTCGCGGGAGAATCTCACGTTGCATGCGTAAAGCTGGGGATCGCGCTATCTCGCCCTCCCCTCCGACTTCTCGTTCGTACCTGCTCGTAATCCCCCCTACCTTCCCTTATTTGCCCTCAGGGCTTCGGGTGCAAACAGCGCAAGGATTACATGCTGTTTGCCGTGAATTGAAGCCACCGTAAATTCCGCGGTTTGCCGACTTCGCGAAGCGAACGCACTCGCGATACAGCGCGCGACGCCGAGCTGCACATCGACCTGCCATAGCATCGTGCGATCCGATGGGCTTGTAAAAGCTATAGATGGTATGGAAATATGTTGGAGAATTAAGGGATTATGCCTATTTGGGATCGGGAAAATTACGTGATTTTCAAGGATTTTTCTTACCAGTTTAATAAGTATAGTATTTATTGAAATTCACAAAACACTCAAAAAGTACATATTTTGAGGTACTTATACAAATTTTTTTATGAAAAAAATATTTAAAAATGAAGGAAATATGGTTCTTCTACTAGAACGTCCGGTTTTTTACATCACTTGCGATGACCAAGATATATCTTCGGAACGGCTCATCTGACATCAAAATAAAAGAATATTATGTTAGTATATTGCGTTCCGAAGATACTTGGTCACTGCAAGTGATGTAAAAAAACCGAACATTTTAGGAGAAGAGCCATATTTCCTTCATTTTTTAAATATTTTTTCATAAAAATATTTGTACAAGTACTTCAAAATATGTACTTTTTGATAGTGTTTTGTGAATTTCAATAAATACTATACTTATTAAACTGGCAAGAAAAATCCTTAAAAATTACGTAATTTTCCCGATCCCAAGTAGGCATAACCCCTTAACAGAATTACGGCAAGTCCATCTTCTGCGGAAAGCGTGCATGCGTTTTTTTTCTGTGGAATACCATTTTTCTTTTCGAAAAGTGCGAAAAAGGTTTCGAAAAAAAAATTATGTCTTTTTTGTGTATTTGAACGCTAAAGAGAGCTGGCATGGTTTCTATATCATCCCCTGTGACAAGCGAAATTTTATTAATGGAATGCCGGGCGCTTTTCTCGCGGCAGTCGAGCGCGGGCATTTGTTGTCACATATAGATCGCTGATGTTACGCAATATGTGCACCATTAGCCGACCATTTCTTTCTTTTATACTCGCGAATAGACCGATTTCATTGTGCGAATACGGGTCGCGTTTCCGGGTAATTCCGGATAATGATCAAAGCTCTCGCATCTGCTAATAACTGCATTAGTACGTTATATGTATGATAATTAAACGTGCATGATGTGTCGCGTGCGCGCACTATAAGTTCATTGATATTATATCAGTGTTTATATTCGAACAATGTAACGATAAACTTTATCATACAAATTGTTTGTTGCTTCCTTTTAAATATTATATAATCATGGATGATTGTGACGTTATATTTAGGTATTAAAAATTATTTAATCACTGAACTTTTCCTATATTTGTTGAAAGGTAATTTTATTAGCAAAATGTTTGAATATCATATTATTCGAATAATTATTCAATAATTCCAGAAATATAGATGCTGTATTTTAATACATCTTGATATTTTAGTTAAACGTTAACGTGGTCGTTAAAAGTTTTCCAACAAGTTAACATGCTGTTTAATAGGTAAACTTGTAATTAAATTACTATTAAAAATGCATGGTTTTATCCAGGTTGTAAAGAGAAAAAACAAAGGGCGTCTGCTTTGAATGGAAAAAACGGTCGAGTGGTTGCGCTGGCAAGAAAAAGGGGCGCGTCGTTCATTTTCATTCTGTCGAATACGAACGGCTCGTTCTCACATGGAGTTCTCATTAGAAAACTCGCGAGCAGATCCGATCTCCGTTAATGGAGGCGACCACCTGCCTTTTCCATTGCGAAAATTTGTTTTCGTCCCGTTCTTCTCCGAATCCACGTCGGCGTCGCGAGAGTGCATTCCCACCGTGGCTCCATAAAAATATCATTTGATTTTCCGAATGTTTTAGCCTGCCGACCGAAAAGCATGTTTGTGCTCAGTGATACGTTCTTTATTTTTACATGAAGCGAAATCCATTTCTCCTTCGTTTCTACCACCAAAAATGAAACTACTTTATTTGGCGCGTGAGGGAAAAAACACAAAACATAGTTTTACAGAACAGTTTAAGAGGAGCCAATTAAAGAAGAGTCCTCGCTTTCATTTTTACTCCGAAATATGTATTTGAATATCCAGTGGTCGTAATGTGCATGCTCAATTACCTCCATTGTCCTTGCGATCGATACCGACACAATCGATATACAATGGGCATTCTCGTTTGTTTGCCAACCTTTGTGGACACCCACAAAGCGGGACGCGACTACGTGCTTGAAATTACCAGTGTAATCGACAGCATAGATCATTGGTACGTCTCCCGTAGTAAACGAATGGTAACAGAACGCAATGGTATTCGGGCAGCGTAAATCCCGTCTAATCAATATTATCGCCATTTCCGCGGTAGAAAAACTTTCGCTAGAAAAATGTATATTTTATCTCTTTATACAGTTGCTTCGCTTTTATCATATATCGTTATTATCGTTATAAGCGTTAAGTGCTTGGCTAAACTAGACTTTGAATTTTTCTACTTCAACCGAATTATAATTGTAATTTTTAGGTGAAATTTTTATCTGATGAAAATGTGTTAATCTAGTTAAAAGACTTCTACTATTTCTATTTCAATTTTAATCAGCCTTAATATTGGGCTATCGAAGCTTTCGTAACTTTTTAAAAACTAAAGCAAAAAAATTAATTTTAGAAGTAAAAAATAGCAAAAAATTAGTACATAATTTTCATATCTTATTCATTACGTTGTATTAATATACCCTACCAGTATATTAAGCTATCGCGGAAAAGAGGCAACAATACGTCGAGACTTTCGAGTATTGATTTAACATGCCTTTTTTAAAAGTGGATTATTTTTCATGTAATTTACTCTTGATATAATACAATGGTTTTTAACATTTTATTAATATTGAAAAATTTCAATTTGGAATGGAAACTGCAACAGAAAATAAACTATAAAATTATATGTGCAATCAAATTATTTACACATTTTATATATTCTTATCAACATAGAATTACGAAATTGTATCGTTTGAAATATATATGATAATACAAAATATGTTCGCATGACTTTTAAAATATAAAACATGTAAATAATTGGTATATTAATAAATAATACAGCTAATGACATAAAATTTATCATCAATTATCGATATGAAATTATAAAACTCATTTAGCTTCATATAACGTAAATAAGCGTGATCGGAAAAGTTATTAATTTGTTAATTATACCTGTTAGCTATAGGAGAGAATATCTCGATTATTAGTACATACCCGTGAAACGTCAAAGACCATCGTTTTTACTATAGAAAGATGTATTTCTTTCTAGTTAAGTTGAAAAGTTTATAAGATCTAAAAAGATGAAAATGATAACATCATAAATCGCGTATGAATATTACACAAAGTTTTGATATTCAGCATAAAAGTCGTGAAAAAGTTTTGTGAGAGAAAAGTATCCCCCTATTTGTAAATTTCATAAACGAAGCTCGAGATGAGAGTCAGAAAATTATTTTTGTTGTGCATTTAGTGTTGCGCTGCAGCGTATCAAGAAGTTGGACGATCTCTTTGTAATTTCAGGATTCATTCAGCGCGACGCTATAATAAAGTATTCGTTCTCGGTTTGCATCTCGCGGTTTCTGTTTCTCCCTGCGAGTCTCTAGCTCGGCCTAAGTAAATACTTGACGAGGTTGCAAACCTCAATATTGCGCCGCCTTCTCGCTGCAGACGACTGTGCATACATCTGTCGAGCGAGCCGAGCGAACGAGCGAATTACGGATGCCAGTTGGACCGAGTCGTGCTCAGCATCGTGTTCGCGAGCGCGTTCTTATTCCTTGCGATAAAATTACCTCGTCGACTTTGTTAACTCTAAAAGTGCGACGTATCTTGATTTTGCAAACAACAAACATCCATTTAGATTTAGGCATAACTTACATCTCTAGAAAGATTTATTTTATCAATATTTTATCACGATTATCCTTACATGACTATTTTACAAAGAAAGCGAGCTATATCTTATCGTTCTCGACACGCCGGTCGAATTGCCGAACGATCTTGAAGCTTATTGGATATCGCTCCATCTTCCATGTTAGTTTATCAAATATCGTTTTCGTTTGACAGGATAAATCTATCAGGTTCGCTTTGGCGCAAATGGGTGTATCAATAGTCCGTTCTCTCTCTTTCTCTCGCATTTTCTTTTTTTTTTTTTACTTAGAAAATGATTTAATCCATGTTCAATTCGCCAGATTTTCGCAACTTTACATGGGCGGGTTTTAACTCTTCTCGTTTAATGAAAAAGAAGAATTTCCCCTCGTTACTGTACTTGTTAATGGACTTAAACGAAAACCTTACCGTAATTTCCTTGAATAAATTTTGAATTTTCGACTTTGATTACGATAATTGAAGAAAATTCACGCGACGTCTAACTGCAACGAGTATAAATAACGTAAACATTGTGAACATTGCGTCTCTATCTGAGAGCAGTCTAATTATCGGCTCGCTTCGAATACACGGGTTTAACGCGTTTATTTAGCACGCTGTAAAGTGATCGTCTGTATAGTGATCGCATCTCTCTGCCGCGGTAAATGAGGTTTCGTTAGGCAAGAGAGAACTATCGTCGAAATGTTGCTGCAGCTCTTTGTGCTCATGGCGATTTTGCGGAATTAGTTACGAATTACCAGGCGAATTACAATGATGGTTTCCTCCTGTCTCTGACAATCTCTGGTTACGGCACGAGCCGTAGTGATGAAATAGGTAGTTTGATTTCTCGCTTGCGTACTTTCTAATTATCTGCACGATCGAGAGTGCTGCATCCAGGTGAAAAATGAACCCTTCAAGAATGCACGTTTCTTTTCTCGAGTTATCATGTCGAAATGACTGGAAAATGTGATTAACTTTTTCCTTTTAATGAAAAATTAGGTAGACAATTCTAAAATTATAACGAGTATATAAACGGAGCAAGTATCACTCTCTCGCTATTTTTGCAGAGAGAAGCGTTTAAGTAATAGAAAGTATTAAAACGTCGAGATTTCAATCGCACAATGTTAACATAAATGACATGTTAAGATAAATTTGGAAGGTAAATTGGAAAATGTATTAATGTTGTTAGTCGGAATTTGTGATACGTAATATGATCATTATTCGTAAAATATCCGTTTCAATGTTGGACACATTATTCTTTTTTTAACTTAATCGTTATCGACAAATATCATACAATTGAATAAAATTCGTGTCAAAGGGAATATAGTGCAGTAGGTTTAATACGAAATATTCATAAAATGCTTTTATCACGATTTCCGAGCGAATATAAATTATCGCGCAAATCACAGCGATCTCAAATATATATTAGACGAGTGGCGTAATTTGCACTCAATTCAATCTCAGCTTTCTAAGAGGATCTAATCCATCAGTTTAATTAGGGAAGAGAATCAATCGGCCAATCAAAAAACCAGGCGTGATTGACGATAATGCACTCGCTTTCTTACCACAAGATATGAAAAAAGCAGATGGATTACCGTTCAGATTTCTTATCGTTTTAATGCATTGTTAATTGTCAGTTCAAAATATCATTGCAGTTATCTTGCAGATCGAACATCATGCGAGAGACTCGTTAGAGAAACTGTTTTTTTTTTTTACAGTAAAAACCAATTTTTTCGACCGGTCCTGCAAGTTGATCAATTCATCATATCGATGCAAAGCGTTTGTCGTTTATTATATTTTTAAGGTAATCGGCGCCTGTCAAAGCGGCGAATCTGTCCAATTTTTTTTTTCAACGAAATATTTTCAAAGGCTACGCGAAAAATGAGAGAAAAAAAGAGCACGTGTGTCACTTGGAACGAGCAAAACCGCGGGGCAAAAACGCGCGCACCAAAAATGCGAATTAATGTAACGCCTCGTTCGCTTCGTTCTCCCCCCCCTTTTTTACGCTTTTACGGTATGTTTGGCGTCACTGTGTTCCACGGATTCCTGCATGAACGCTATTTTCGCTTTTGAGAATCCCCGGAAAATTTCACAACGCTGCGCACGAAGGGCTTCAACTCGCAGAAATATTTCTCCCAGTGGAGTAATTTAGTTGTTATAAAATTTTTGCGGCAGATTCGCGTGCCGGCGATAAAGTATAAATTTAACTGGGTAAACTCACTAAAGAATTCCAATCGTTCTATTTCTGTACTTCAATGATATCATGTGTGTGAACCTGACAAATCAATGTGTGGAAAATCATAAATTATAGGGTTCTGAGTTCTTTTTCAATAGTACTAGAGTTCCTGATAGTTTAAACAAATAGTTCCGTCCCCTAAAGCAGAAAAAATGAATAAAGAGAAACTGATTTGCCAGGTTCACACTGCATATCAATTTGTCCTACATATCTTAATTTATAAGATCGATGTTGCATAGAACTTGGTGTAAAATTATTAAATATATGCAGCATTATACCAAAACTCTTTTCTAAATGCCGGAATTGTCACATTTCTTGAAATGTGTCACTCCATTTATAGTGTGCGAGGCTTTGAGTGATTTTCTTTTTAATATTGCAACATTGCTTATGCATAGAACTTTTTGAAAATTCTTAAATATGTTTAGAATTATGCGAAAATTAGTTTATTACATATCAGAACTTAGAGATTTTAGTTAGTATATCAACTATGTTGGCATGCTACATAATTATACTAAATTTTACTTAATACCAGTATGTATTTTTGTTTTATTCCGACAGAACTGTTTTCAGAACTCATGTAGAACTATAGATCTTACGAAATCTGATAAGATATGAGAGCGGTACTCATGTAGGACAAATTATGCAGTGTGAACCTGGCAAATTAGTTTGTCCTTACTCATTCTTTCTGCTTTCGAGGACAGAACTATTTGTTTAAACTATCAGGGACTCTAGAACTATTGAAAAAGAACTCAAAACTTCCAATAGTTTATGATTTTCCACACACTGATTTGACAGGTTCACACACATAATGATATCTCATTATTATTCGCAAAGAGAAATTATCATGTTAAATTAATGCCTCTTACTGCTTTGAATTTCTTATGCATATTCGAATCTCGAGTATTCTTAATCTGACAAAAATATTCTAATTGGAATTCTGTAAGTAAGATTTTGAAATCAGATCCAAATTTCAATATTGCGGATATTCACGGATGACAAAAAAATGTAATAATAATATCGTGTCTACTATTAAGTAATAATACATACATTTATATGAGTGCAAAATATCAAGCTAGGGAATATTGACATTTTGAATTTAATTAAGAAAAGATGGCTCGAGCATCATTATTTATTTTGAGCGATAAATAAACGTATTTACCAATGTAAAAGCTAATTAACTCTCATTGATAGCGTTACTTGTTTACGTATATATATACAAACGAAATCAATCGAGCGAAATAAGATAGGTGAGACACGATTACATTTATGATATACAGGCATAATTTTCGAATTCAGGTACGGATGAAACTTCCGCCGAAACTTCGTATCCCGTGAGAAAGAGTCGTCACGATAAATCTCGTAAGATATACGGAATAACTTCTTATTGCCGGAACTCTGCGGGCGTAAATCTCGCTCTCCCTGTCATCGCTAATTCTGACTACGGCGCGTCACATTTCGAATCGCGAACCAATTTTCCGAAAACCGACAAAACTCGTAGAACTTTTCTTCCTCTGCTATTGGTGCTTTTGTTAAACTTTGAGCATCGAAGCGTTTACCATTTTTTATCATCGATAACGTCGGATGAGGAGAATCGATACTACGTGCAAGAAGGCAATTTGATTATATCATTCGCAATAAATCTCTTTATGATGGAGAAAATGCTAATCGCCGTAAAATCAATCGGCGCTTTTAAGACTTATCTCAACCAGGTTAATTTCAGAAGTCGAAGTACGACGAGAATGCACAATCGCGCACAAAAGTTCGTACATAATTATCAGGGAAATTCTATTCGTATGTACCTACCTCTCTCGCCGCTTGCCCGCTGCCGCTTGCCTCTGCAAAAAGCCGTAATGGAGTTTCGACGTTTGTCGGCATTGTTTCGCTATTTTGTAAGCCATCGAGAGCGCGGATCGTCGTCTCTAACGGATTGCTTGATTTTACGGAACGCCGAAGGGCGAAAATGCAAGTTACAGCAGATGGGAACGTCTGTGTTCGTCTGTTTACAATCCTGGAAAACGCGCCATTCTCTCTCTCTCTCTCTCTCTCTCTCGCCGTAATCTCTAGAAGCTCTTTGAGACTCTTCGGAACTCCACTGAAATCGCAAATGCTTCGCTCGATTCTCCGCCCTCACGCTCGTTGTCGCAGCTAATCATTCGCGCAACTAATTAGTTCTTGTGCGTTCTCTAAGCGGATTTAATGTTGCATGCGTTGTAATCGGATCTTCAATGTCATTATTATATATATTTATTACATATATATGTAACAAAAGTTTGAAAAAAAATTGAGATAAATGTCGGAATATATTCAGTTAAAAAAATTTTAAGGAAAGTACTTTTGCAATTTTTCTTACTTTTCTCGTATATATTCTCGTATACATTGATAATTATTATTCACTTGTTTCTTATCTCACATGATATTATTTTTATCTCACACATAAACGTATATCTTTATAAGATTATATTTTATCAGATGATTGTTGTAGGACGATATTACTTTGCTTGGACTCTTAAGTTTTGTTAGATGCTTTCGATACTATGGCGAATTGTAGAATATCGATAGATTCAAATCGGATTTGACTTGGGTAAATTTTTGCGATGCAATTGATTTTTCTTACCTCTCTTTCTCTCTCATTTCTCAAATTCAAGCAGCGATGCAGCCGTGCTTGGTAAATCGATTTTCATAGATATATACATAGGCTTGTTTAGCCGTGACAAACCAGATTTTCGTGTATTTCATATCATCCCTCGGGAATTCAATTCGGTTTGTCGAAAATGTTGAAAGGCAAATCGAAGCTTTAAGAAGATTATTGGTCACCGATACACCATTTTTTTTAGTCCGAGAAACGAAATACGATTTTAAAAATTCTATTTATTATAGCCGTACTAAAAGCCCAAATTTCGATTATATAAATTAATTATCTATTTGTAACAGATTCGATTGTGTACCCTAATTCGTTTGTAAAAATAGAAAAAAGAGGATATTTATAAATGAGAAAAACAGTTAGATAAAACGGTTTTTATATTTATCGAGTTCGAATGTATAATACTGTCGTTTAATTAACTTTCTTTCGTAATATTTAATTCCAGTTCTCGTGACGAAAGAAGAGAGAGAGATTAGTAAAGACTCGAAATTCCATTACGAAAATAAGAAGAGGAAGCGGACGGATAAAAATTGAAAAATGGATGAAAATCAACAACGGGGACCGATATTTCGGTCGCTCAACAGCCAACACGAATCCTTCATCAGATTTATTAACACAACACCTCATGCTATTACTTTATATTGGATGGATTATCAAGGACAGGCAGTTAGTTATGGCGATCTGTCACCTGGGGACAACAGAGAAATAAACACGTTTCATACGCATCCGTGGATTTTCGTCAATAAAGAAACGGGTGTCAGGTATGTGAATAATCGTTATCTTCTCGATATTATGATCGGCAATAATATGCAATAAACTATTTCTCATGAATTGTGAATATAATCGCAATTTGTAATAATTTCAATAATGGACCTAAAAAGAACTTTATTATTTTGAAAGCAAACGTTTGTATTGTAGGTCAGTATTGTTTACTGTTTCATTCTTAAAATGCTGAGAAACAGATTTATTATTCGTATACTTCTAGATTAGTTAAATATATTTGTTATATATATTTAATTGCACAAATTATTTTGTCAATAAAATTAACGTCTTCGAGGGTTCGTTGCTCCATGTTTCTCGCAGAGATTCGAAAAGAGATTAGTAAAAGAGTTCTATCTTGCGCTCGCCGTGCTTATGCACAAATTTCGAAATAGTTTCTTCAAAATACTTAAAAAAAAAGTCAGCTTAATAATGCTAGGGCAAAACAAAACAGGTACTTGGTGGACCAGCGCGAGGTTTTCTTTCCTGCGCCGTGGTTTCTCAATTACCGTGACCTAATGCACGAACTGCCACAAGGAGTGGAGCGAAGAGTTCGAAGAGTTGAGAGGACCAATGTGTACATCGTGCTACCGATGTTTACTCTGCAAGAATTGTCACTAAGGGTCATCAAAAATTGTCTTACGTACGACTCGCAGGCTTTCCTTCTCGACATTCCACGAAGTCTCCAATTAGAGCTCTTTACGATGCTACCGAGAAAACCGTCTGAATCCTCTGCTCTCACCTAACGTGCCATCGTTTTTATTTTACGATTAGGATAATAGCGTGCGATTAAGATAATAACGAAAGAAAAATTGGGACATTTATAACATTTGCAAAAATGAAAATATTTTACGACTCTTTATGCCCTTTTTATATGGACAAGAATGAATTTTTTCTTTCTTTCTTTTTTTTTTATAAGAACATGCACAGCTGTATTCCGCATATTATTTAATGTCATTACGTTATATGCAAAAATGTAGTTCTTAAAGATATCCTTATGGCAAATTAATTTTTTTTTTAATGCAATGCATCGACATCGAATAACTTTCCAGAGCTTTAAGATAATTAACGAGTGTATTGTGTTACACTTAAATTTGCACTTAAATTATAAATTACAAAAAATTTAAAAAAGATAACGTATTTGTAAAAATTACGTTAGTATAGAAATAACGGTCTACAATTAAAAATTTTATTATAAACCAAAAATTTTTTTTTTAACTTGAAAAATATTTCAAAAAATTAAAATCAGAGAGAAACATGTTTGCGCAAAGTTGCCATTTTCATTTGCTACGGGTATTCATCTCACGAGCAGACATACAATAAATTATTAATTGGTATGTTGTGAATATTCTACATTGTAAAGCCATATTATTTAGATTATTCGGCTGTATATGATACAAGGTATATATCACTGTTTGGCAGGAATAAATTTTACAACGAATCTCGTTGATGTCCTAACTCTCTATAACGATTTTGATTAGATACGCCACTCAGGAAGTTTCAGTAAAATCGTCGATAGTAATCCGAGCTCGTTTCCGCAATTTGTTAGCAGAGTTCCAAAGGTATTAACCGGCCCCTCTTCTGCGCCTCGTCCTTTTCGCTCCTTTCACGCTCCTCCTCGTTTTCCACGTGAGCTCGATAGATATCCCGAAAACTTTCCTTCGTTAATTAATAGTTAGTCAAATATTGAGCACATTCAGAAGAAGAATGTATAGTGACGCCGTCGTCGTCGAAATGTAATTTTTGTAAAATATGTCAAGAAATGTTACAATAAATATATGTGTCACGCTATCACAAAAAAAATTGTACAGAAAATATATATTTTTAAGTAATATCTGACTCTAAAATGATTTACACACATTAAAACCTTTAGGAACTTTTATTTCAACGAGCCCATATGAAAGAAAACACGCCTCTCATGTCCGTTGAAATGAAATTTCAGAATGAAACTTGTTAAAAATTCAACTGCTATTTCGCGAAACACGAGTGTATGAATTACGCATTTTTACTGCGTCTTTCGTGCATACATTTTTATTATATGCTCATATAATGTACGAAGGGATCACAGGCTCGGAGGAGAGGCGTGTGGAGAAGTGGCGCGGAGAGGGCTGTCGGTAAGTCAATTTCCACCGCGGTTATTCGAGTAGTCAGCAATCGATTAAACACGCGCTAAATGGACTCTGGTCACTTCCTCTTAATCCATCCTGACCCTAATGGGTTTTAAACCGTCGCGGAATGTCATCGAACGACCTGTCTGTGGTTGGACTTATTGCCTATTCCGGATTAATATCCGAACATAACATAAATTCCGTGCTTTGATCAACCGAGAGTATGTCAAGTTGACTCTTAATTAAAATCTCATCATCATCGATAACGGAGTTGACAGTTGAGAGAAATAAAGAGCAGAATTTTAGATGTTGTGTATAGTGTGAATTTTCCGAGAGTGCATCCTCACATTCGCCCATGATGCTAATGGGACGCAACAAAGAAAAAAGGAGAAACCGGGAAGAAAAGATCATGATCTTTACGCTATCATTCCGTGTAAGAATACGAGAGCAGAGAGAGAGAGAGAGAAAGAGAAACAAAAATTGCGAAGAACTAAGGCAGACCGTGGGAACTACTAAAAATTCTTGCCTCGTATAACATGTACAATCGAGATACTGATTGACATATACTGATTGTAAATCTTGAACAAAGAACTAATTAAATATGAACAACAACATAGTAGCCGAATATCAGTGCCAACAAATCCCAAGTCATTCGCTGCTCAAAAGTATAGTATCCAATTTGTAATAATCAATTTTTCAAGAACAATAATAAATAAACGTATGATTTTGACGTATCAGAATTTGCATATTTTTTTCATGGATATGCATCCTTTTTCACGTTGGTATATGTATAAAAGTTTTTCTTTTTTTTTACTGAAAATGTAGCTGGCCACTCTTTATTTTTCAAACGTTCCGCTCCGGTTCGAAACTTTAAATATTTCTATGCGATTGCAGGAATCGGTCGTTTGGAAAGTTCCGGCGAGACGATTTTATACTGGGACGTGCTTACACGTATCTCTCGTAAATTTCGCGGTCTTCATTGCGTACGGATTTACAGGTTGACCTGTACGGCTATTCCCATGGGATTTAGCGCGGTTAACTCGTCAGTTGATCGCGATCGATCGCAAACGGGCCAAATTTAACGGTAAATAGGAAACCCCTTGCCATCTATTCCCATGGAAAGTCTGCTTGGCTATAAATTAGGCGATAGTTAATTCTCTCGCGACAATGACCAATACGCAAATTTAGAGCGTGAGGCGAGTCTCTCGACGCGCGCGTTCTTTGACATTTCGATAAATGTCAGCGATAAGAATATCTTTGTCGAATCTCGCTCGATCACATACACACACATTTCAAATTTTTATTAATAAACCACATTTGCAACGACTAGGACTTTAATCGATTAACTCAAATGAACCGATTTGCGTCATTGATGGTTCTTAAAAAAGGAAAAGACCTCTCAAACGCGTCGCGATTTTCGGCGTTTGATTTAGGCGCTAATGCGATCGCTGATCTCGCAGTAACCACTTTGGGAAGAACAATCCTCGCGGATCGCAAATGCACTTGGCAGATTCGTGGAGTTCATAGCCGAAGTTTGTTGTTACACGAGCACTTCGACGTCGTCGCCGTACCAGCGTACCTGCGTTCCGAAGCTCGGGGTTTAATACTGGTTTAATCATGACCGGGTCCGCAAAGTTCGTCGCCTGTGGTTTTTGGCTGGCGCATAATACGCCCCCGCGGAAGATCGTACAAACAGCGCGCGGCGAAAACCGCACGGTTCCCCGAGGTGCAACCATTTCGATTACAACCGTGAAACTGCACCGCGTAACGGCGCAAACCGTCATGGCGATTGCAGCAATAGCATACCGTTACAATGCCAACATGCAAATAGTTATGCTACGCAGCGAGCTCTCAATTTTTGAGGACCGGCCGTTCGACGCGTACGAATCGACGTCAATTTGCATCGCAAAACATTTTTCCATTTACACTCGAAACGCACGCGAGTAATGGATTTGTTAAACAGGACAAATATTTCTTTTTCGAAATTGACACGTGATATAGTATCTTTTTCTAACATATACCTACTCATCCATGGTATTTTAGCGAAATATTATACTAATTCTAATTTATTTCAAAGAATTATCCAAATGTCAATTATGGATATTATCGAAAAGAAGAATGTATTTATTTATTTATTATTATTTTGAGAATTGTAGTAATCATTTAATTTATATAATTTTTAACTGCGACGTTATATTGCATTGAATAGCTTCTGAATATTTTTATCTTGTGGAATGCTATATGAAATATCGTTACGTATATATGGGCAAGTATGTGCCATGAAATTCGAGAGCTTGCCCATTAGTTAGGAATCTCCGTACACAAAGCTGACTCAGACGTATTAATTAATACGGATATGATTATATAATTTGCATTTGTTAGCACATTAACGCCATTCACGAAAATTTCATAACAGAAAAATATCAAAGAGAGCATCAAATGAATGGATATTCGGTCTGTCCTGAAAATTAACTTGAATAAAATAATTGTCTGATAAGTTGTATGTACGTACACAACATTAACGAAATTTAATATAATATTAATTATTATTTTATTATATTTTATCTGAAAATATGTTGAAAGATAAAATAAAATAATTATACAGAAACTTTGCCATCGGCACTCTCGATCAATCGAGAGTCCTAAGAAATATGTTTATAGAGCAACAACAGTGTAAAATATACTGTATCAGTAAACAGTTTTGCTACAGGTATGCGAAATAAATTATTAATTTTTGTAAAAAAATATTGCAAAGAGAATTATTAGCATCACTGTATTGTCGCGCGTCACGTTTCAGCATTTTCCTATTTTTGCGCGTCCGTTGTTCAAACATCGCACCGTTACAAATCAAATATTTGCAATTGCATATATTCGTGAGAAGCTTTCAAGCTCTTTTGTTAACAGAAAATCCAGATTATCGATCAGCGTCGTTATCGTAGAGGAAAAAAAGGTATAAAATAAATAGAACTGTCAGCTCCGTCTTCAAACGTACGCTCGGTACTTGTGTTTTGTCAGACTTTTCTCTCTGAATGGTATTTTTAAATTATTTGATCATCGGTTACCTCTTGACTCATGACTATGCGCGATATCAATTTAACGATACTATCCACTTTTTGTTGTCATTATAATTACATACTTTGAAACTTATTTTTGTAATAAGATAAATCAGTAAAACAGTATGCGATTTAATCAGCAAAAAGGAAAAAAATCGACCCTATTCTCAATCTTATATTTATTTGTTTAAGAACGTAATGTAAATTTTTTTAACTTTCCTAGCTTTATTGATGGGTGGGACCACAAACACACACATACATACGGAACCATAAATTCTCGTAAAATATTCATTAATTTAGAGGGTTAAAGAGATGGAAATTAATAGTTATTAAGGCATCGTAATATGAAACTCTGTTTTATTACATCGCACCGTCGGCGCTTAAGACAAGCACTATATCGCCGCGCATCCCTTGCAGATACGAACGAAAGGGAAGAGTAACTTCTTTAAGCAGGTTCTCACTTGATAGCAAGTTCTGAGAATCGTTCCGTAGCAGTTGGAGCAATTAAAACCGTATATATATATATATATATATATGTAATATTCTCAGAGCAATTAA
This sequence comes from Tetramorium parvispinum, assembly GCA_011638315.1. Lineage (NCBI taxonomy): Eukaryota > Metazoa > Arthropoda > Insecta > Hymenoptera > Formicidae > Tetramorium > Tetramorium parvispinum. The sequence goes on along the minus strand of VBVR01001719.1, from coordinate 9,400 downwards.
TTCGTGTACGTCCACTTAGGGGCGCATTAAGCCGAAAATTTCGAAATATTATTTATCTTCCTCTCTGATTGAGAAAAGCTCATTATCCTCATTAAATATATTTATTTGATGTGGAAGGCGACATCCTACTTATTATACGATATTTTAAAAGAGATACACCACGTTTTTGAAAGTTTACTACAGATTGAGATCTTTAACGAAATATTGGCTTAGAGACATAATTAAAGAATTTCTCTTACCATAAACGTCGTTAATCACGTTGAAACTTTAAGTATGTTCTTTACTCGCAACTCGTTATCGAAATTAAATAAAATTTGCAGGATGCCATGGTATGTCGTTGTCGCGCAATACGTCGACGCGCATAATGCATTGAGGAAGAGGCCATGGCATTTCCATGGCAAACGGCGAAGCGAGTGTCGAAGTCACGTCGCCGTAATTAGTACGCCAATTAATTAGCAATCGGTGAATCGCGCGGGGCAAGCGCGAATCGACCGGCGTCGTTGCCAGGAATGCGACAACATCGCGCGACGCCTGCGCCGATATCTAATTAGAAGAACAACCCGTCGCTACGGGCGCGGCGTTTTCTCGTAATTACTCGTAATTAGTCGCTACTTGTAATTGGTAATTACGATGTATTCGTAGAAAACACGAGGGTCTGATTTTGTACCGATTAAGCGTCGCAATCGGACGTTATACCAAGAACGACGGTAATTTTCTGCTTTCAGCGGAAATGCGATTAATATTTCAATAAGTAGCTGTCACAGATTCTAAACCGAGTGTAAACAGCTATTCGCGATTACATGTAATTGGGAGAACGACGGAGTGACGGCGGTTAAAATTATGACCATTCGTCCAGTCGCTTCTTTTAATTAAACCTGGACGTACAACTAATTACGTTCCTATAAAGTATAATTTATCGCGCTGCGCTTTGTTTATTGTCCTAATTTACTTTTTCGGATCCATTTGTTAATCTCGACGTTATGCGGTATAATCACATGATTGAGAAGATCGAAACGTGGCGTATCCTTCGTGAGTCTAAAATTTACAGATTTCAAAACAACTCTCCTTTGATCAGGTTCAAATTTTGCATAATCTGACGTTCTTCTCGCACAGGTAATTTTAGCTATGACGATTTCGATTACAATTTGTAAATGACATACGAGAAAGGCTTCGTGCTGTTCACATCGAATTTCGAAAGATTCACATTACAATTATTAGTAATTGATATTATGATCATTGATATATTTCGAGTATAATATGCGCATCGTCAATCCGGCTGTCAATGAAATGATATCTCAATAAATTGATAGCTTAAACTTTAATTTTTCAATTAAACGCAGCAAACAGAGAGTTGCACTGAATTATTCCCTCGAACAGAAATCAATATTTGTATGCTAATGTGATACTTGTTAACTATGAGCGAATCTAATTAAAAAGTGACGTCCATTCGCACGTCAAACGATACCGAAACTTTTCCCAGTTCTTCTTTCTTTATCGTCCGCCGCGACTTTCTTTTTGTCCTTATCAGGAACTCTTTTCGTTACCGGTATACTTATCTACGCCTGACTTTTAACCGATAATTAATTAATCGTCCCCTTTTCAAGTTCATAGGAATTGATCCTCGTTAGCGTGATGCGGTTAAGGAAGAACCGGAGGAGGAGGCAGAGCCGCCGTAACATTTCGGCGTAAAATGGGATATCTGGTCTTTGCCTCTTTGCCTAGAGAAATTCCTTTTCACTGTCTGGCGGATTCCATACCGAAATTCCACAAATTTCCGGAACGCATCGAGAATTCCTGTCTCTTTCTTCTTTTCTAAAATTGCAATTTTAAATGACATTTTTTTTCTTATTTCGAATCCTCTTTAGATAATATTCAGATTTTATTGCACTGTAAGTCGATTTATTAATATTGTGTAGGAAGATTCAAAGTCTTTTTATTCACAGATTTTTTTTCATTAAATCATAATTTTATTATGACTGAAAATACTTTACAACTTTATTCTATATAAGTGTCTATAATAATATTCAGCTTTTTAACGAACAATCGGAAACAACGAAATGATATTTCCGTCAAAATAGATATACAATAGTTTATCACATTCAATGTGGAATATTGTATGTCTCTCGCGGTAATACAATATATTTTAAATGAGGAAACAGGAATAGACCATTGACAGCGATTAATCTCTGCGGTAACGCTATTATCTTCGATTTGTAGTTGTCGATAATAAATTATAGGTATATACTGTGAACTGGGATGCTCCAGATATTCAAACATGGCTAAATATGTACAAAACACCCTAAAATTCCGACGAGACTTTCTTTAGTTTTTCTATTATGCTCTCAGAGGAGAAACGAGTTTTTCAATTCATCCATAGACTCTATCTCGTGCGCTACATTTGCCCGAAATATCTTATGCCCATCCGTACTTTTACGCGACACTGCTGAAAAAGGATATCCGACGTACGAAAAAATAAGTGTGCATCGTGACATGACAAGCCTTTGAGAAAGTGTGCAACCCCCGAGAAACAAGAAACTTCCTAAAATATTCCTGGCTGGAAACGCTATTAGGTGAACCGGCATGTGTGCGCGTACGTGCACTTCGGCTCAGAGAATACTTTATCGCGCATGAATAATGTATTCAGTCGGTGCTGATAGCATAGACCAACATTTAGGCGGCTTCGACCAATATTGATACACGCTTTCGACGTGCGCTCTTGCGCCTCTTTCATGCTGTCTCTCTCTCACTCTCTATCCTGACAAATTTGTGTGTGTGTGTGTGTGTGTGTGTGTGTGTATGTGTGTGTGTAATGTAGAGCGTGTATACATATCTGGTCCGTCCAGGCCGTTCGGCCTGGTCCAGCACGCGGTTCATCAACGATCTCCTCTTTCCTTTCTCATTTTCTTCGTCCCATTCGCTGGTATTTAAATGACGCACGCGTATACACATCTCCGGGAAAACGAGCGACACGCATGGTGGTTGCTTACGTGGCTGCTGCTGTGCCCAACCTGTAGGTAACTAGCTTCCAGTAAACAGTTCTCCCATGCAACGACGGAAACCGACCGTGGATGCTGACGACTTGTAAATATTTGTGGCCATACTGCATATACCCCGCCAGCTAGAGAGAGAGAGAGAGAGAGAAAGAGAGAGACCATTGTAACGAGTATAACGCAATAGTGTATTGTGCTGTGCACTACGCTGGTCGCGTTACGTGACAAAATTTACTAGTCCGTGCCGTGTGAGACTGCAATATCGATTTGGGGCAATCAAGCATAAGCACTCATTCATTACAACTGATTTACAATGAGAAACGGTAGCAGTATTCAGTTGCTACTGTATTTTTTATTTCTCAATTCTTTAGATGTTACATAAGAACGCGCCACGAGAAAGTATGTAGAGAAACTAACCCCAAGTTCTGCGCACACAAAAACAGGTGTCGCAAAACTGCGATTTTCACAGCCGGCCACAAAAAGGGAAAGAAAATTGTTTTACTTGCAAATTATTATACTTTAGTTTCTCATATTAAAATGTTTATCTTTTAATTAATTAATGAAATCGGTGTATCGCATCTTGTTTAAAGTTACGATTTCGCGCGTGATTTAAACATCCTGAAAAGAATATAAATCGTACAGACTTCAATATATTAGAATTAATTTTCTCTTGATAATGGTATCGGAGAAGCAATGACTTCCGCGTTTTGTCAGCGAGTCGAGGTCGCAGGTGACAGAGTCACGTTGCAGAAGGATGCAATTCCGATTTACGTCACGAATGACAACTGATAGAAAATCAGTAGGATATTTCAGAGACGGTAGAAGGCGATTTACGTAATGCTCCGTCGCTTCCACGGCGGCGCTAACTGAACCTGCGAATAAAAGTTTCGAGCGGCGACGAAGGGTTCCATTATCCTCTCGTTAAACTTATTTCCTCGTCACCCTCCCGCCTCTCGAGCGGGGGGGAAGACTCTTTCCTAAGAACGCGCATAATCGCGACATTGCGTCAGCTGGCTTTTTTTTTTCTTTCCTACCTCTCTTTATCCTCTTTTTTTATAATTTGCGATGATTTATCTCGACAACGGCAGGATAATTACGCGCGTCGGAGACCTTTAATTTGCCGCGTATCCCAACCGCCGTGAACGAAAATAGAAAGTGCGCGCATGTAATAGAATCCGATTGTTGTAACAGGCGCATTCGTTCGGGCTCATCTGCCGATCCGTTCGGCACCGGAGAGACTTTCTCTCGTGACGCGGATGCGACACGATACGGTGCGATGCTTTTCTTTGTCTCGCGACGCGGATGAACTTTAGCGGGGTTCAGGATGTTCAGAAGAAAAGGATTTAGAAAGGAACGAACGCGACATTTGCTCACAACGTGACTGCGACTTTGACACACAAAGGGTTAAATCAGCGCGTGCCGGACAATGGTTCGCAAAACAATTATTGTTCCATTAACGGAATGATACTCTAGTACACTCACGAATGTGCGTCTGTGTTTGTGCCTAGAAATGTACGTTAAAATATGTTGCAGCTTAATCTCTAACCATGTAGTTTTGTTGCAATTGTGTAAATTTAAATGCATTTTAATTATTAAGTGATAATTATATTAATGGTATTCTCTCTCCCTCTCTCTCTCGTTATAATAATAGTAATTTATAAATAGGTTCTCTGCAACATGGAGATACATTAATTGCGTCTTGAATACTATAATGTTGACGATGCTATCAGAATTTACGTAAAAAAAGAAGTTACGGTCTCGCCCATATTTGGTTAATATAATATATAAAATTACATTAAATTAATTACAACTGAATTAATAATTACATTTTCAATTATTATAATTACACCAATTTGTAAATGAGTTTTTACGAAAGAAAAAAACACGTTAATGCTATTCAGTTTTAATAATCATTTATTACAACAATTCTTTTTTCGTCTCTCAAAGTATTCTTTACAGATTATTCAAATTAAACAGACAGAGGAATGAATACTTCCATCTTGCTAAATATGTATTCACGAAAATAAACATTTGGCAAATGTAACTGCGAGAGCGTAAAGAATAAATGCATTAATTATGTAGCTATAATTAGCACAAAATGATGAGCTTTTAACGAGTCTCAATGTTTGCTATGTTTGGTTGAGTACAATTAGATATTAGTATACTCTTGGACAAAATTTTTGCTGTGCCGCTTTATGCTGTGGTATTATTGATATTTGTTCGTGCCTTTCACTTTATTGCTCGACGGATTAATGAGATATGAAGGTAGCACCAATCATGCGGGAATTATCAATTATATTATTGTAATTGCGACTCAATTACAAATGCGTGCTTCAATCTCGATAGAAATATAAATTCTATTTCGATCGTGAAAAACAATCGCGCGCCGCGAAGACTCTATTCGTCGCAACGTGCTGGCGATAACGTGAATCTAACCGGGTGACGAAAACTGGAATAAAATTTCGTCGGGGCGGCGAATCGGAAATAAAATAATGGCGCCGTCTCAGCCGCCGTGAAACGTTTATTAGCTGAAACGTCGCACTCCCCTGTAACTGCTCCCGACGTTTATTGCCGACTGTTACTTTTAACCACGGTAAAGTAATCCCCGTGGAATATTTGATCCCTGACTGCGTGGAGCAGCCGTTTTAACCCTCATTGTGGCGGCATAGTTTGATGAGGGCCGTAAGTTCGTGTCGACGTTTTTACCTTCTCCCCAGCTCGCGCACGTGTGCATCTCGCAAAGTACAGCAGTATTCAGCAAAGTACACCATTTGCATACGGAGTGCCGTAACATATCATGTTCCGAGAGATAGACCGAGGGATATCAGCGTCGTTGACGTTCATCAGCAATGTGCGTTACTCCGAGAATGAGCAGGGATGACATGCGAAAATAAATGCTACGACGTTAACGTGCTAGAGAACATTTTTCGATTATTTAACTTCCCAGTTGAGCTAATAATCTTACCAATCTTATTATTTTATTTATTAAACGGTTTATTAAACGTTCTTGCAGCTATTAAATAATTTATAAACGTTGGGAAATTGCTTTCAACGTTTAAAGTCGACTGTTAATAACCGATACAATCGATGATCAGAAAACAGTAAAATGGATGAAATCGCTAGAGAATTGCAAGAAGTAGTCATTGTATTTCCTATCTAATGTAATTAAATTACCTAGTACATTTTTACTGTTGAAATAGACATATAGATATATATATTTATCGGTAAATTACTTTATACAGTAATAGAAATAAATACGATTCCATTTTACTCTTCGCTGCCGTTCATTATTCACCGTCGTACGTTTATTTTATTTTGCACGACATTCTTTGTCTCGGGCATAAATACGATTAAAAATCTGACGAGCTTTCATAAAATCGGGAACGCAGACTCGGCGATGAAATCGGCGCGGGCGTCGAATAAACGCGGGAGACTTAAATAGCATCGATGCGTCGTGAGTGCATTCATCGTCCGGTCGGCTCTATTATTCGCGCTCGCGTTTGACGTGTCAGTAAATATAAATCACAGCCGGCGTCTAAGGAGCTGCCGGATTATTGTCCGTGTTGCGTCGACTGAAGCCGGTATCCGAGGTACATCCCGGGAGTTCTTCCCGATGACAAACGTACATTGTTCGCCCACTCCCTCCCCCACCCCGTGGCATTGTTGCCGCTGCAACAATGAGGCAATATATACGAATGTGCGCCCGGCGCGGTACCTCGGTGGAAACTCCGGCGGCGACTAACGGGGTATTGCTTTTTGTCCCGAAAATGCAAATTGCGACTCCCCCGCGCGGCGGTCGTTCCGACACGACTGGAATTAATCAATTCTCCCGTACTTGCACTGCACTTGGTGCAATCCCCGCCTCTTATCCGTGTTAACTGCGCAAGTTATGCGATTAATGCTCTTATCGCAACACTGCTCCGCGCGCGCGGCCGTCGCGTTCGACGACGATACGATGACCTCGCACAAACGAATCCTAACACCTATATGTGGAAATGCACTTTCGAGTATACTTCTTTCTTGCACCGCGCCGCGTACAGAAGCGCTTTTCGCGCACGGAAAAACCGCAGCGTTATTTTACGCAAGAGGCGCATTCTTGCGGCGTCCGCAAAATCGAGAGCAACTACGGCGCGGCGGGAAAAGGCGACCGTTTATCTTCCTCGCGCCGGGAGAATGGCGAGGCAACTTTGTTAGTGAGAATTAGCTTCTCCCCCTTTCAGGAAGGAAAGTTTCTCTCCTGAAAACAACGTCGCGGCACGACAATTTCGGAGACGCCGAGGAAAAGCTCGGAGCGCAACGCGTCAAATTCGTTAGATATATGTACGAGATAATCGTAATTTATTTTTCGCAGCAAGAAAAGAGTGTAACGAGAGGACGCGAAAATCCGAGCGACGTTAGCCCGTGAACAATTCGCGCGCACGGATATTCCTAATTTTAATGGAAATTCCGTTACGCACTACGTATTTATCCATCTCACCCCTGCGCGCCTCGCGATTACAAAGGACGAAATTCCGCGAATGAACAAACGGTACAACCGAAGCGAACTCTTGCCGGATTAAAGGAGTGATTTCCGCGAAATTGCAGCTGCGCCATGGCATAATAATTCAAAACTAATTGCCGTGCTTGCGGTAATTATTTCCTCGTGTGCGCCAAGGGTCCCTCCTCGCGATATCGTCGGCTACACTTTTACAAGATAATGACCGTTGTGAAAATTTTATCACGCCAGCTAATTCCGCCTGTGTGTGCCTGTGACCCACACTTTATTAATCCGCGCAGGCTGCAATTTTTTCCACCGTAATTCGTTTTATTATTTGGTGACGAACGTTGTATTGATATGTAAATGTAACAATATGTAATAAACATTTCATTTCTCCAATATTTTGCGTTTTATAAAAGTGAAAATTTAGCTGATACTAAATTGTCTAGTAATATCAATATCTGGATCATTGATGATCTGTATATTAAATATATTATTGAAATTGCTTGCTTATGTATGTCTATTTTTTAATTCATCAACATTCATTCATAGATCTAAAGCGAGAACCTTGGTGATAAAAATTTATTCTTGTAATTACGGAGAAGCGTTATTAAAATTCGCTTGGTTAGAGCTTTCGAATTTGGAATTCAAAACCAAATCAGATCTTAATGAACAAACCATTATTCGAAATGGAGATGAGTTGATCAGCCATTATCAAATGATCATAGAGAGGCATTATATTTAGTGTGCAACGCGCATGATTATTCATAGCTGCGCCGGCGCTCCTGTTAGCTTTGTTCCACTTTGATTTAGAAACGATCGATCGCTCGGTTCAACATCGATAAATGATGTACCGCGGGAAAGAATATAACTCGATCCATGCTGTCACTATTAATACCGAATTCCATCGGGATTTTCAATATTTCAAGTGAAATGGTAATGTGTTCTATAAAGCTGCATAAAAGTACGCTATTGCGCAAAACCAGGCATTGAAAATTTTCGACAAAAATTACGTACTAATATGCGGTTAAAGTAAAAAAATGTGAATTTCCAATTCAATAATCAAATTTCGCAATTATACGAGAGTTTACATGTGAGCGCGAAATTGGTCAGATACGAAAAATGGTCAGATATGAAAAATAGTCAGATTAAAATTAATTCACACATTTAATCTTGTTATATAAATTATATTCATAACAGAGATTTTTAATGGCAAATCAAAATTATTATAATTCGCGCGGGATTCAATTCTACGACCTTTGCCTACCATTTTCGGGATTAGGGATTTTAACATTTTCGCGAGGAGATCCGAGATGTGACGGATCCACATCCCGCTTTTCCATCTCTGACGTTGAGCCGCGAATGTTCGGGGAAACGACAAGACCGTCTAATGAGTAGACTAGACCGTACACAGCGCGGATCCGTGAATGGGAGATAAGCTTAAGTCGACCATCACCGGTTGCTCGTCGTCGTCTACGACATTCGCTATACGTCCGAATTGTATGCCGTACATCGCCATGCAACGTACACACGGAATATAGGTTCTATTCTGGCAGCAGTTGCGCTCAGACATCTCCTCCAGGCACTCGAGGTTTATTGTTGGTTTCTCGGTGTTGCGGCGAGAACTCGCGCTATCTTCCGTTACCCAGCATCTGCCGGTCGGTTGGTAGGTCTTACGGTAATCCGCAATGCAATTTAGGAAAAACAACGTTTCGGTGGATTTAACGGCATAACACTACGACAGTACCCGTGTCTCTTTGACTTTTTTCGCGATATCCGACAATGATATACCCACAGTCTTAGTTTCGATAAAACTTGCACGAAAAATAAACGTGTAAGGATATTAGGTAGGCGTAAACGGACCAGTGAATGACCGAATTGTTTTTCATACCAATGAATGACTATCACAATTTTTTAATTTATTATCATAAAT
>VBVR01001718.1:0-27812 GCA_011638315.1 Tetramorium parvispinum | reverse complement strand
ATGCAAAGCTAGAAAAATATATGGGAATGTATATACACCAAAGATATTCATATACAACCACATTGCCACACAGATTCTCTATCTGCATTATACTTTATAATATATATATATTTTTTTTCGCTACAAATTATATTCTATTAATAAATTCTTCTAAAGAACAACACGAGTTATGATTTCTAAAGCAAATTAGTATCAATTATCACCATTTTCGATGATGTAAAAATGAAATAACATCAAAGAAAAGAGATTGGAAAGCGATTTCTACATAGCGTTTGCGTGCTATTTATAATCGACAGCTATAAAAAAAGATCCGAATCTATTTATGTAACATAGTATTATGTAATCTATCATTGGATGAAGTGCGGTTTCCTTTGGACATCCTGCATGATATTTATATACATATTTTGCTCTATTTCAAACAGCCTATATTCAAAATATGTTTAAAACAATGTACGAAATACTTATATTAGTATTGACAGCCTCCTGTGATATAATTTGAGCAAAAGCATTGTGCTTCACTATTACATCATTCGTCGTTCGCACGGATCGTATCACTAAACGATATCTACTTTCGTTCTTACATAGTATATAAATACAGTCCTCCAATCGTTGTCGAATAAGTACATTAATTATTATTTTTTCTTACATATAAAATGTATTAACGTACGTTGTGTTCTAATTGCCTAAAATTACTGAATAATACGCTAACGTCCTTCTTCTTTTACTATACTTCGTTTGAATTAACTTTTTTATTTTCGGAGTTGTCTCATAATTTACTAATCTCGTTAATTTTATAAATGCTGACTTATACATATAATCGATGATAAGCTTATTAACTACTTACAGAATTAAAAATAAATCTAAAATAAATCTGTTCTATTTAGAAAACTGATTCTAGTATGTACTTGTTAAAGAAATATCCTCATTATTTGTCCTCATATTTTATGTTATGTCCTGTATAATTAAGTCTTTAACTCGTGACTTAATTATATCGGAAATCCAATTACTACAATGCGCGAATCTTTGCTAATTGCATTGACTAGATTTTAATACTTAGGAACTAGCGAATTTTAATATTATTTTTATACTTATTCGTCATTGTCATACTTTACATTACAAAGACAAATACATATTTAGATTGTTAACAAGAGTGAAGAGATCAAGATTATCGAGTATAAACGGATGCAAATTAAATCCACAGAATATAAATTTTTAAAACACAATTTACAGATAAAATAAAATATATAAATTCTTTTCTTTTAAAAATTGCGATCTAATGTATATAATATTATATAGTCTACAGAAATAAAAGTAATTTGTATTGTGTGTGAAATAAAAAAGTTCGTTTTAATTAAATCTGAATTATTTAAAACTTTAATTATGCCGTTAAAAAAAAGTATATGAAAAGTTTTTAAATACAATTTTTTACAATACGGTCAGCGTGAATAAACTTTTACCCGATAATTTTTTAATCGCCTCGCCCCTTCGTTGCATAACAATTGCGTTCGCTGTTCTACTTCACATGATTTCATAAATTGAAAAATACAAAGAGATACATTAACACCGCACTGTATTATTTCTACAGAAATAAAAATAAAAATGCAGTGAATAATCGATAAATATTCTGATAGTAGCATTCAGTTCAATTAATTACGACGTGTTGAATTAAATTTATTTTATTCAGTAGAAATACTCAATTGCATGTTTTAAAAGAATTATAGCTCTCATGCATTTTCTCCTGTGCATTATTAATATAAATATTCATACAGATTTAATATTCTTTTTATTGTATTTTCAATACGATTCTCAGATATAATTTCATTATTGTAGCTTTATTTATAATTTTATTAATTTTTATTAATAATTATAGGATAATTATAGATATGTCGCGGTTTCTTTTCGTAAAGATTTCCGGACGGCAACTGTACGCTCGTAATTTTAAAAGATATCCTTCCTTTCTGTCAGTTTCACGATGGCAAATCTAATATTACTAAACTAGGAATCTAAATAATCTAACTATGTTACAAATAACAAACGGAATACACTCACGTCTATTGTACATATACGTTCTTGTAAATTATTTTATTATAACGATATGTAAAATTCAATATAACAAAAAGATATGTGTTTTCTTGTAATATATCAATAAAATCAATATAACAAAAAGATATGTGTTTTCTTGTAATATATAATTTAAAAAGATAAAATCTTATAAAGTTGATGACTACGTCATTGAAAGTAAGATTTGGAAAAGTTTTGTGTTATACAAGGAGTTTTTATAAATTATTTAATATTACGTCAGAAAAAAATGGAAAAAATGCTATCGCAATTTAATTTGAAAAGATTAAAACCTAATGAAACTGAAGAGTACATTGTCGGAAGCAAGATATCGGAAAAGTTTCATTTGTATGCTATAGACTAACGGCGCGTTCTGATATGACTGTAATGTATATGTTCCTATCTCAGATTACAGATATTCAGGCATAATAGATACCGTACTTGACAAGTACCAATAAGTACTTAATACACAACGAGAATTGACTCCGTTCCGTTTTCCTGCTTACGATATGTATGTATGCGATACACGTGGATTTTAGTACCAGCCGAAATCCATACCCGCCAATTGATAAAATCGCTGATTGAACGGCCGATAGAAATCTCGAAGGCGCTGAATCGCCATAGGATCGATGTAAGGATGACTGCGACCTTTGTTTTTTCCTAAAAAATAACAAACAATTAATATTAATTGCAATGCTGTAATATTCTGTGCAAACAACTGGATCAAATGATATTAAAATTCCATAAAAAGTTTCTCAAGTTTGAGTAAAGAGAAATTTCAGAAAGGATTAATCAGAAAGACCAACAACTTCTTTTCTCAAGAAATATTGTACCATTTGGAATTGAAAAAAGATAGCTTTAAAATTTGTGAAGTGCATCCATTTTATAATTTTCTCCGAAAATGGATTCTTAATGACAAATAATTGCAAAAGTTCATCTATCCATTCTCCTCGATTATCTCACCGAGACAATGCGGCGTCGCGCGGTCCTCCGACTTGAGCAAGCAAGGGAAGCCCTTAGTGGCGTTGAAGTAGAAGTGCTTCTCGCATATCACCCGCTTCAGGCCCAGGAAGTCCTGCACCCGGGTGATCTCCATCACCGGGTCGGCGATCAGACGTTCGCCGGACACGAATAAGAACTGCGACAGCGGAAAGTACTGCAACCACCGCTCCAGATGCCGCACGTAGACGCCGATCTTCAGCGGCATCCAGGAGGTGTCCACGATCCTCGATCCGTTCAGGAAGGCCAGATCCTCGAAGCGCGGCATCTTGCGACGCTTGCTCTTCACCTGCGTGTAATCGGAGATCGCCCGGGTCACGGGATCCCTCACCACGACGATCAGTTTCATCCCCGGATTCATGTGCTTCACCCTCTTCGGCACCTCGCTCGTCACGAAATACGACGGCGTCTTCTCCATGGTGATCTGACCGACCAGAGTCGGAGGCATCCTGCGTCTAATTATACATCAACGTATTTTATAAACCAACGCTATTAAAAAAGTTTAATTAATTAATTAAAATAAAGCGTTAACTACAAAAATTTAAATTGAAATTAAATACTAACTAAAAACAGTTAAATTAATTAATTAAAATAAAATAGAGATTTGTAGAGATAACTTCTTTAGTTCAAGAGCTTCAAGTTATTTATATTACTTGTACGTAGAACAATATTAGAGGGAACAGGATCGAACTCAGAACTTTGTAATCTCGTGGCTCTAAATGGATTAGTGCTGTATTGCGTTTCAATCGTTGAAACGATTTGCCGCACGCACCTGTACCAACGAAACCCCTTAACGTAATGATGATCGAAGAAGTGAACCTCGGAGCCGGCGGCGCGAATCGCGGGGTGCAACCGCAGGAACTCCAAAAGGGCCCTCGTCCCGCCTTTCTTCACGCCGATTATCAGGGCGGTTGGTAACTGCCGGCTCGGCACCAGACCCTGTTGCTTGAGCGTCTGATACTCCGATGTACCTCTCTCAGGCGTTCCGCTCGCGTTTCGGGACGAGAGAGGCTGCGGTTTCTTCAGATCGGTTCGGCCGTCCGCGGATGCCTCCTCGATCCTCGATCGATCCTGGGGACCTTGGTACAAGACGCCCCTCGCGGAGATCCGCGTTCTCTGCAGCGTGATCCTCTGCGATATGTCGGCCAGCATGTGCGAGTGATCGACGAAGAGCATCCACAGGTAGATGACCAGGGCGCACACGAGGATCACGATCTTCCAGGAGCCCTTGCGCAATTCCATCGTCGGGATTTTACGAGTCGTCGTACTTGGTCGGCTTCCTGGATGCCATTATATCGCCGCGACGGTGTCCGCCGTCTCCTTCATCGACGCCGACACGTCGCTCGCCCCGATGCCGTCTGAAAGATACCCCCGATATCTTGTATGTGCGCTGCGTGCCGCGATCAGACGGGAATAATCTTCGCTCGTGAATTATGCGCGGAAATGCAACTGGTGTATCCGGCAGCGGGTGAAAAATCGAATGCGATAGTATCCACGACGTCCAAAGGGCCGGGTATACCAGATACCCTCTGCATTTTTAAATTTTAATCCTTTGAAGACAAGCTTTTCTGACCAAAAGGAAAAGGAATTTTATCTCAATGAATTATAGTTATATTATATGTTTTCTTTTTTACAAAGGTTTCAAAAGACCAGCAAATATTCTGAATCTTTAAGGAATCATTGGTCCTCAAAGATTTAATACAAACAGAATTAGGAAATGTCATAGTTACGAACTTCCATAAAGGGAAAACAATGAGAAGCGTGAATTTAAATTAAACAAAAATTTAGTTAATTATGTTATTTCCTAATTATGTACACATTACACCCAAATTATGTACACACAATTGAGAATTGAAAAAGAAATCTCTCACATGAAGATTTGGAGATAAATTGCCTTTGCCTGTCTTCTTATCTTGAAATTAAAATAAAAAGTTGTCAAATATAATTTCACGAAGACTGGAGATGACTGTAATTAAAAAAAAAATACATGAAACAAAACTTGGAATATTCTTTTTCACATTTTCGAAATTGGGTCTCGAAAACTTGGACAAAAATACATTTCTCAAAAATTACACAATCTGGCCATGTAAAAGAAGCTCTGTAATAGGGATGCATAATAGATCCGCTTCGTGGCTGAAACATTTCCATAAAACGCAAAGTAGCTTCGTGTAAAGTCAAGCTTTGCTCCCATATTCTTTTGTTTAGAAATGCAAAATAAGATGCAAAAACGGATTTGTTCGATTCGTTCAACATGAAAGCAGAATAAATTATAGAGAATATAGGAAACAATTGAGAATACAAAAAAAAATTGCGACGTTTACCCCCTCCCCCCGCCGGAATTTCCGAAACGTCAGAACGTTCCGGGTCCGGTAGATCCGGAAACGGGCTGAATCCCAAGTTTGGATTGCACTTACCCCGGAGTAGCGTGCTGCCGGGGCCGGAGACACGTTTACTTTCACCCCGTGCGCGTCCGTCATCGGCCAACGTGCGACTGGCGCGGCGGAGGGTTGCGGATGCGGGCACACGGTCTCGCGCGCGGAAAGTGCACATTTAGCGCGTTATCAAACGGCACAGGCAGCCCCGTAACTGGTCCACGGCGCCCGGTATCCGTCGGCGCCACTTCTGTCGTCATGCGTGTTGTGGCCGCGATCGACGGCAAGTCGACGGCGTCGCGGCGTCGTGCGTGTCGTGAGGTATATCCCTTTATCCCCCGCGAGATGAAAGGAAGCTGAGGGACATGGGCTGCGAGTCGACTGCGGCTCGGTCGCGAGCATCAGCTCTGCCGCGCATCTCTCCGCGTTGGCCCTTCGCCAAATTTCAGCCGGCGACGGATCTCCCTCTGGCTGTCCTTTCCCTTTTTCAAAGAATTATAATAATCCGAGAATTTCTTTTTTTTTTTTTTTAGTTGCCTCTCAACGAAAAGCAGGAGCGTTGAAAATAATTCTCTGTAGGCGCCGCGATTCTCGGCTACGGTTCTGGCGACGGTGTTCGTAACAATCGATAACGCCCGGCCGGCTGGGAGAAGGGAGACCATCGCCCTATATAATGCGGCGTGTAGGGATAAGATATATCTGCCGATGAACAATCAAGCTAATGAGAGCACGAGAGCGATCTTCGCCGGACCGGCTCACCCTGTCATCGCGTTTACATCATTAGCCGTTGTATCGAGAATCACGGCAGCTGTTGTACTGCGCGCCGTGAGGGATGCCGAACGCGTAGAGGGCGGAGAGGAGGGTGATTTCGGATAACAAAGCTTTTTTAGATCATTTCTGAATAACAAGCCTACCGCATTTTTTTTTTACAATACGATCATATTTTTGCAATAGGAAAGATGCTTAAGATCTGGTAATCCGTCGATCTAAAGCACGACTTGATAACAATCTGTATAATTAAACTGTAATCGTAACCGTAAAATTATCGTTGAAATTCTCATCGTGCGAAAATGAAGAATATCCGTTTGTTTAAACATTTAGACGTAAAATGTATGTCACGTGTATTTTCGTAAATATACGTATTATCGATTTTGCAAAGACCGTTTTAGAGTTAATTGGGATTCTTCACGTTGGACGACTGGAAATGACGAAAAAAATTAACACACTATAGAATTACTACATTCATATGTAATTATATATTAATTAACACACATATACATATATGCATAATATATTTTATAAACATACATATATGTGTGTGTGTGTATGTGTGTGAATATAAAACAAACTGTTGCAATTTATATACATTGTTCAACCGCTTGTAAGTCTGTCGGACGAAGCTTCTCTTCGATAGCACAGATGCAGCGCTATTAAGTAATTTACCACAGGATTCTGTAATCTTCTTTTATATAACATAATTACGCATAGTTGCGGCACAACATTTTTCTACAGATTAATATCGGCATTATCTCGTCGAAGTAGCACGCCGCATTAAGTCCATCTTTCGCTGCCGGAACGCAACAACTTTTGCTTTTACTATTATAATACCGCATCGCTTAAAAATTCCGTTTATTTAACTTACATAAAATTAAATTGTAAGCTCTCATATCATTGTTATGATTGTTACAGTTATAATGATAATATAAAATTAATATTATCTTCAGAATTACGATTACAAAATATAGGTATATTATTAATACTATTTTTAAGCTACGTAGAGCTTTCTAAAATAAAAAACTTTTTTAAACCATGCGGATATATAATGGAAAAAACGATTCCTTTTGCATATCGATCGAGGATATTGTAAATTGCTTACGCATTGCAAAACTCTTTGTCGACGCGTCGACACTATGAATCACGTGTCGTCGGTGCAATAAACATTTCTAAAAATTCACGAGAGATCTATAGTATTCCCGTAACGTACAAGCGTCACGACGGAAGCTACGATCCGTCGCTTTCGCCCGTGGATGTCTCTCTGCCAGATTGTCCGCTAGACATTGTTTATAAAATTATCACAGTATCGAACTTATTATACTTATGTACACATGTTCCTAGAATACAGAGAGTGTTACTTTGCATGAAGCAGTAGGCGTATGTATAAAAATGATACAATGGGAACTCCTTCATGCACCGCGAATCTCAAACAATATAAAGAATTTATTAAATACGAGAAAATACGCTGAATGATATCGATTTGATAACATTACGCAAATGTCTCCGCCTCATCGCGGAGTTAAATAAATACTTAGACGAGACAAGAATTTGAACGAGAATCTATGAAATATTTAAGATGTCTAAAAGACGTCTTTTAACTTCAATTTAATTTTTCAGACGTTTCCCAGTTGCTCTTGGAATTTCTGCAGGATCCTATCGCATAGGATATTTCCAAGCTGCTTGGATATATAATATCTCCTTCTTCGAGATATATAACGACAGCAGTATTATATACATATTTGAAATATATTCAAGATATATGCATATATGGGCTGCAACATTTTTCCTGCCTTTTCCGATTGCTACCTCTACACGGGTGAATCAGTATTACTTCATACTTTTTTATCTATCCTAACGTGCAGAATTAAAAGTTACGCTTTTGAACTTTTAGGCATTGTCGTTACGGTCGATGATATCTTCTACGTTCTTTATCGTCGCTTTCGTTGTTGTTCGGAACTTCAAGAGATACCGCCGAAAGACTATATAAATATATATTTGCTTCATAAAATTTCGCTCTCGTGGCGGTTGGATTTAAAAAGATTCACGGGCTGCCTCGCAGTCCAATCAACCGCGTCAAAGAATCGGGAGACGTTTGAGAGTCTCTCGATTTTTACGAATTTCGTAACCGGTGGTTTGCATCCGGATAACAGTCTCGAGGAACACGCCATGAGAGATTTCTATTTCATATAGCCCTTCTCCTTGAGTAGATCGTCCAGCGTTTCCCGATTGTAGTAGACGACGAAGTCCGTGGGCTCGACGCCCTCGAAGACGGCGTACACCGACGGCTTCAGATTGTAGAAGAAGAGCGGCTGGCCCCTCCTGGCGAAGTCTTTCGTCAGGATCTCGATGACCGTGGCGGCCGTGAAGTCCGCACCGTAGATATGCGAACAGTCGATCACTACCGGCGTCGCGACGCTCTCGGCGCGTCGGCTGTACTTGGTCACCAAATTGCGGACGTAGTCCACCGATGGGAAAATCAAGCAACGATCCGGCGTCAGCATCAGATATTCGATACCGTGATCAGTCTGTCGGACGAAAGAAAAAGAAATAAGAAAAGTATCACCCAAGTATCCGCCAAGAATACGAGCGCGAGCCAAAAGAGCGGAATGAAAAATTGAAGAGTTAAAGCGGGACCGCTTGTGAACGAGAAATCGATTTCATATTTTACGCAAATTACCTTCAGCTTCTCCACGGATATTTTCGGCCTGGCGGCGTGATATAGGATGAAGAGAATATTTATCCCGATTCCGCAGAGGATGCCGATCTCCAATTGCAGCACCAAACAGGCGATGAACGTGCCGAGTCCCGGGATGAGGTCTGATTCTGCGAGAAGGTGGAGTCAGTTAATTTCGAGTTGAGTATCACAAATTTATCTAGTACTCGTGAGATGTATGCGCTCTTACTTTTCGTCCTCCACATCGGCCTCACCACTTTAACTTCGACCATGAAGATGACCGCGGCGATAATGATCGCCGCCAGAGCGGCGCGTGGAATGAAACTGAAGTACGGGGTGAGGAATAGCAGAGCTAAAATTACCAACGCACCTGAAACACAAATATTGCATCAAGAATATAAGCTTTACTTGACCCCCTGGCATAGTTTATTTTAACATTATCTTATTTAATGAAAGTCCCGTTTCGGCGCGAATTCTATATTGTTGAAGAACCACAGGAAATCTCTGCAATATATTATTCTCCGGTTTCGATTTTACGCTCAACTCCGGCGGAGAATAGATATAGCTGCTAC
This sequence comes from Tetramorium parvispinum, assembly GCA_011638315.1. Classification (NCBI taxonomy): domain Eukaryota; kingdom Metazoa; phylum Arthropoda; class Insecta; order Hymenoptera; family Formicidae; genus Tetramorium; species Tetramorium parvispinum. The sequence continues at coordinate 18,363 of VBVR01001718.1, read as the reverse complement.
AAATGATTTAAGGAAGCCGCGAGCGGAACTTACCAGTATAGATGCCGCCGAACGGCGTCCTGACACCGGAAGCGTTGTTCACCGCGCTCCTGCTAAGAGATCCGGTGCCCGGGAAAGCTTGCACGAAGGAATTTCCGATGTTCGACATACCGATCGCTATCAGCTCCTGTGTGGCGTCCACCGATTTTCCGTTAGCTGTCAGAGATGCGATAAATTCCGTAAATAACCGTTCGAAACATGCAAAAAGCTCTCCCCCCAAGCAATTCGATCACAACGAAAGGATAAAAATCAATCCTTCAGAATAAAAGTTCTTAACGCGACGGCGCGACACGATGTCCTGCAACTTTCTGAGGTGCTTACCGAAGGCCTTGCAGACAGCGATGTCTTCCATTAGAGAGATGAGCGGTATTACAACGATGCCGCTACCCAGATTACCGAGCATCTCGATAAACGTGACCGTCGTATTGTCCTTGGTGAATCCGAACGGTGGGGCTTGTACAGTGGGCATGCCACCCGGTATAAAGCCTGAAGGAGTAAGACATTTTAATTTTAGAATTAAACCCTGTCAAATATTCAAATTTTATGTCATTATAAGATTTAATAACGTTTTCCTTCCAGCAATATCTGTAATGTTTTACTTTTAGAATTTAGATTCCCTATCGGATATTAAAATTTAATAACGTAATTTCCTTTCCAATACGCAATCAAAATAAATTTTATATAATATTTTGTTTAACTGTAATTAATAATTTGAAATTTTCACGGATTACGCTAATACATAACTCTAAATAAAATGATAAAATGAAATTTTGCATTTATATATATTATGTTACAGCGTGATGTGTTGGTTCTTTTTGATGAAAGTTTATTTTGCGCTTGCACAAAATCTGTTTTCACAAAAAAAAAAAAAGAAATTTTATTCGCATACCAATCAATTTGACAGGCGAATTGTCATGAAAACTCCAGCCCAGGATACCGCAAATTAATACTAGAAGCGCGTTTCGCGAGGTGCCGATCAGCCAGATGATTTTATTCACAACGCGATGTTTTGTAGTATGAAGCTCTTCTTTTTTTGGGCCAATTTTGCATGAGGATAGTAACTGCAATCACATATAAAAATAATACTTTATTGCAATTATAATATTAATATTAATATTAAATTATTGTCATACTTAAGAATTTGTCGTTAATAATTCTATCTGTTTTTCTCCAAAATTGTTGCAATATTTATTTAGGATTACATTAAGTAATATAATATATTTTCATTCGCGCGTAAACATAATACACTCTCTATATTAAATTTATATTTTACGTACGATATCTAACTCTCTTGATTAAATTTAAATATTAACGTGTGGTGGAAGGATTTTAATAATTTTTCGCAATACATTTCTCGTAATGCTGTGTATTGAATAATTACCCTCAAAATTAATAGCAATGCTATGCAGGATGCTCCAAGAGCAGCGTCCCAGGCGGATGTCTGATCTATCAGTCCGCCGATACTCCGCCACATCTCAATAAATTGAGAGCCCTTGGCAGGAATACCGAGGATATCTTTGACTTGCGACGTGACAATTATCAAAGCTACTGCCGATGTAAAACCGGAGCTTACCGGTCCGGATACAAAATCTATTAGAAATCCTAATAAAAAGAAACAACGAAATGTAATTTCAATTTTTCTATTTATTTCACATTCGTTTCGCGATAGAAATGAAATTATGAAAGAAAAAGTGATGTTTTAATATTAAATAGAATGAGAAAACGTGATTTATATTTCACATTTAGAAGTGTCAAAAACATTTAACTAAAGCACTTAATATTCTTATGTTTAAATTTAATTTTTCAATATTAATTATAGAGTCAGTCTAAGTAAAACCTTTTAATGCTTAATTTAATTCGTGTCAAAGAATTAATCCATCCCGCTCTTCTTATACAATTTCATATTCAATTTTAGATACCGAGATATTTGATATATGATCTAAATTTGAATTAATCTTGATTAATTAATGAAGATGACTTACCGAGACCGAATATACCCATTATTAATTCCACGATTCCGGCCAAAAAGCACAAAAGAATCGCATGCGGCACCGGAGCGTCCAAATGAGACACTGTTTGATAAGTCAACAAAGATATTATAGCAGTGGGTCCCATGGGTATGTCTTTGCAAGATCCAAAAATTACGTAAATTAAACAACCCAGAAAGCTGCCGTACAAACCGTACTGAAACAAAAGAATGATATATTTATAAGAAATATGAAAAACGCCAGTCAGTTTTTTTTATAAAAAAAATTAAAGATACTTAGTCTTTGTTTGACATTTTTCAAATTTTTGAATTTCCTTTCAAAAGAATTAAATTAAAATTTTTTCAAAGTAAATCTACCTGTAATTAATTAAAAGACACAGCTATAATTTATTTTCGTATCTCTTGAAAATTATTTTACGAAAAAATCTCTATATTTTTCTTCAAATTATCTCTACTTTAATTTTGTTTCTTTTTTCTGTTAATTTTGATTAATTCTGATAATTTTGAAAAAGTGTTTGGTAATACGCGTATTGTACTAATCGTAATCTCGGTGCAATCCTTATGTAAACTCTGTAAGTTATTATGTGAGCGATAAACGTTCGTTTATGTACCTGCGGTGGTAAGCCGGCGACGTTTGAGTACGCCAGTGATTGAGGTATGACGGTGAGGCCCACAGTGATCCCGGCCACCAGATCTCCGAGCGCATCTTGACCGTTGTACCTTGGCAGCCAGTTCAAGATCGGCAGCCTTTTGTAAAGGGTTTTCTTCGTGCATATGGCCTTGGCACGCCGCCTCGTGTGCTGCAACACCGATTTCAGAAGGCCTTCCTTCTGCTTGACCTCGTCATCCCCCGGCTCTTCGATCACTATATTCGCACACAGTAAATAATTTTATAATGAGCATATAATAGGTAGTTAATTAAAAATTTACTCTTTAAAAAAATTAATTTTTTTCTCTCTTTCTTATTTTCTATCTTCTATTTAATTTTCTTAATATATCATATGAAAGTTTATTTTATAATCTCGTTATCATCAATCATTAAAGTTTCGTTATTAATTGAAGTCGTAATTTTTCATTTGCTAATTTATATAATCTATTAATTTATACACGTTTCCGAGATTATTATTCATTTTGGATTTTATAAGATCTTATCGTGTTAAAAATATATCCCTTTATCTTAAATGTTTGCGATGATTAAATGCAAGATGAGTTGACTTCCTTTTCAATCGTATAATTTTTTATCAACTCCTAAGGCAAATAAAAACCAGCTGGCCAAACTTCATCATGACCATGTACTTTTAACTTGGGGATTCGCATCTGTTGTATCATTCGCGGTCCACCACGTTAGCCCATAAATAATTTCGCGTACGTGAAAACGCAACGGTGACAAGCACGGTAACAAGGACGGAGTACTCTCGTACAGACAGCGCGACACTTGAATTTATTATCTTGGCGAATAAAGGCATGAGAAGAAAGAGGGGAAAAAGTATACTACCGTATACATGCGCTGGGATGTGTTTCTAAAAGCATTGTGCACTCTTCAGAAGGCCGATTTTTCGTTTGCCCGCGTCAAGGAAGGCGAACCAGTTCCGCGGAATAAAATTATTGGCGACGTGAAGGCACATTGCCGTAATCTTGCAAGCGTTAATGTCATCAGACGCTTTGATAATACAATTTTGAGAATGCAGTAACTTTCAGAATACGATAACAACTTTTTGAGTGTTTGTTTTATTATTTTTACGAGCGCGGCGCTATAAAATAGTTGACGTAACAAATGGATTATGTGGTACTTTTTTACCATGAAAGAAAATGCTAAAGCGACTAATAATACAATATAAAAGAATGAACTCGCCGAATATTGGAATAAGAAACATTTCTACTCGACAATTTATTTTTTTTTATATATTTCCTAACCTTTATATTGATTATTGTAATATTTTCTAATATTTTTATCAATTCGTTCATCGAAACTGACTCAATTGTTGTTATTTCCAACTCCAAAAAATTATCGATCATCTTCAGAAAACACCAATTATCGATGGAATTTTATCAGAGCTCGTTTTTTTATCAACGACTATTAAATACGATGCAATTCAGGCAAAAGTCCTTATCTCTGCTGAATAAATTGGGGCCGTAGTAACGTGAAATCGAAGTTTCGTAATGCGAAGATCGATATCGATAAATTTACATGAAAATGTAATCAGATCAAAAAGTATTTATCGCCATTTTTATTACACATAGCTGTATAAAACCGAGTTAAAAAATTTCAAAATCTTCTATTTAATAATTTGTAAAGCATATTTACGATTGCGTCTTATTACCTTGCGTTTCAAGATGATGTAACTAGCAACAGGACAAACAATTCAAATTATCTTTGTCAAATTAAGTTTAGATATGATAGTATCATTGTTGTTCTCATGAGGCACATAAAGTATAAAATTACACGCGAGATCTCGATCGATTTCGTAACATAAGTCGCTCTTAGATGTTTGTCCGAACATTCGTGGAATTTTACAACAGATACTCACTTTTGAGGCATCCTCGCCGCGTGCATGAAGTGAATTAAGCTTTAAAATACAACGGAGAATGGAACGTATATTTATGCTAATGTTCCCTTTCTGTATATCCACTCGGGAAAAAATGTTTCATATATAATTATGTATAAAATATGCATCCATGTCTATATATGTTTTCTCTCTTTTGTATAATTTCTGTTCACATATGTATAATAGAATAAGAAAAATAATTAAAAAGATAACTTTTGCATTAGTTTTTTAAAGTAAAATTGCAATTACATTATGTAATTTCTACTTATAGTTATACTTTATATACGATTTATTACTTTTATGTAGTATAATAAAGGCATTTTCTCTCGTGTTCTCAAATTTCTTTTTTTTTAAGAGAACAATGCAAAAATTATCTTTTTCACTATTTTTAATTCTTGTATATACGAAAGAGATTTTACAAGAGAAAAAATATATATGGACGTATTTTATATATAATTATAAACTTTTCCGGGACATTTTATGTGCAGCTTAGTGAAAAATACGATTTCACTTCAACTTTTACATTATCATTTAGAACTTACAAATGAAGTCTGAAGAGCCTTGTATGTCGCGATGATTTCCGTGCGAATTGTGAAGAGATTGAAACGAATGGATGAGATCCACGTTGGTGGTGGATCCGCTTAAGCCGTGATTCACGTAGCCCTCCAAGCCCTGCCTGCTATCCACCGGGCTGCTACTATCTTTCATTCTGAAAAAGTGGAATATCAATTAATTAAACGAATATATAAAGTATAAGTGGAACATCAATTAATTAAACGAATATATAAAATAATAGTAGACAATCAAAATTCTCTATTCGCAAACGCTATTTAAAATAAAATAATCTAATACGAAATAATATACACAGCGAGGTTTTGTCTTTGCAAAAAGATAAGAAAAAGATAAAATGAGATGCAGTGGCGAAATGGGAGAATAATTTCATAAAAGAAGAAACGTTCGAAGAATTAAAAATATCCCAAGCTGTCGATGACGATTAGATTAATCGTAACATGTGACAATGCGATCACGATAGTTTAGTCATCGTTAGTTAATACGATTGAAGATGATATTCACGAGTGGAAGACACCACGATCAGTCTATTAAACTTGGCCGTGAACCAAGTATTAATTGCAGTCAAGGCGATATTGTCACGAGGATGTCTTTAACCTACCTCGTCCATTACAGGAAAAACACATTATGAAAATATTACTATATCATAAATAAGATGATTAGATTATGATTAGACGTGATCCGTCGCCTCGACATTCGCCAAGCGAATTCTGTCACGAGTTCTGTCAGCTTCGACGAGAGATGTGCTTGCCGCAAATAAACGAAAGCGATGATTGTTTCTATCCGAATCAAAATTCGCCGAATTAACCGAGAACAAATTGCATAGCTAATAAATAACTAAACTAAATAAATAACTGTATTTATAATTACACATATTAATTCAGCAACTAATACTTATAATTATAATTATACTTATTACAAAAACTAATTTTCTTTTTTAATTGTATCGGCAAAATTTTTTGTGTCTGCTAAAGTAACCGTATTTATCTGGATCTGAATCTGCTAAAGAAACTGTATTTATCAGGAGTATTATCTGACTAACTTCTTTTTTTCTTATTGCGGGATGTGGGTCCTCTTTCGCTAAAAGCTTAAGCGCATCGCGCACGCAGCCCCCAAATGCAAGCCGGCTGCGTTACGTGAGCACGGTTATCGTAACAACTAGTGTCTCTATTTTATGTAAGACGCTCGGTTTCGTAACTTTTAAATCTTGTACTCCAGACATGCGGATCGATATTGCTACGAGAGCCGCGGTTTCGCCGCATTCGCGCGCGTGGACCCGCGGGAACATCGCGCGTGTTTCTCCTTTATTGAAAATTAAAGCGAAAACTTTCATCCATTCATTTTAGCACCGTAGGGAAATTACAATTCCGCGATTTACGAGCGTTTAATTTTGAGAGATACTCGGCGCGAATCTCCCGAAACATTTGTGGTTCGCTCGGCTTTCTCCCTCTCGACTTCAAAGCGCTCGACTCCAATTTTTATGGGTTTAATTTAGATCTTGTTTAGAGAAGACTTTCTTTTTTCCAAATAATGCGCAATGCTCATGATAGCACGTAAGATAATCGCGCGTGAATCCTCACTCGAGATATGCTTTGATATCGAAATTGCATTGCGTAAGCGCGCGACATGCAAGCACAGTTCTGCATTAATCATTGCAATTAGACAACAAAGCATTAAGGGCAATTATAGATAACTAATTTTAACATACTTTCCTGCTAGGTTCGTCGCAATCCGAAATCGATGATAATAAACGAATCAACGACCCTGTTTTTATCTCTGCAGCTCATTCGCATTTATACTTGATTTCACCAATATTAACTTATAACATAAAATTTAATTAATTTAAATTTTTCCCGAGCGATTCGTTTCACATGTATTTTTTATATTGAATTTAATTGCTGTTAATTAGATAATAGTGATCGATATATGATAAACAGTATGCAATATAAAATATAGAGCAACACTTTATTTAGAGGAGATGTGGTTTTTTTTATAGAGATAATTTTAAAGTCTACAGTTAATTACAAATTAATTAAACCTCGCGTATTTAAACGTTCGTATTTAAAGTCTAAGTTTTGTACTTATTATTTATTCTTAAAAATTACGTGTATTTCTTTTATTTCTATTTATATAACAAGGAAGGCGATAAGACTTCTGTAGGAGGTTATAAGGTAAATTAGAAATGTTAAGAATTGTATAAAATTTGAAACTTAAGTTCTTTAATAAATAATTAGCATGTGAATTTTTTTAGATTTTTTTCACTGATTAATTTTTTAGAACATTTATAAGAGAGGTTAAAGTTTTTTAATAGATTCTTATGGCAGTTTCGATACTGCATATCAATTATAAACAAAAATATTATTAAAAATATTAATAACTAAATCAATTTATGTTTAATATATAAAGAATATCATATATTCTAAAAGTATTTTCAGAGATTAAAAATATATGATTACGTATATGGTTTTTTCGCAATATTACAATTTACTTTGCGATAGAACTGCAATAATAAATCAATGTCAAAATGTGTATTTAATCAAAATTTATTTAACTGGGACAAAAACTGCACACAAAATTGATAGACTTCTTATCGTTTCTACCTTAGTCAAGTGCTTCGCCGTATAAAATACACATAGAAAATTACGCGATAAAACTTTCATCATAAAAGTTGTAAAAAATTTTCATTACAAAAGTAAAATTAACATTACAAAATCTTGAACTTTATGACAATTGTTTTTTAAAATTAATTGGTATAAAAATCTAAAAGAATCTACATGATATTATTTAAAAATGATATAAAAGAATTTATATCTTTAATTTTGTACAATTAACATTTCTAATTCTTTGCAAACCTTACAATCTTCTTATTAAACCTTGCAAAAATAGAAAAAAAATTTTTATCACTGCTTAAGATCGAGCTCCTGTCGAGTACTTTCTTTATCACTCACGATTTTATTACGACGAATTAAAACTTATCATTTTAAAGCGACGTTCGCTCGAGGAGATAGGTGTCTTCGAACAAACGTGTCCAAATCTAAACTGAAATAAACTATATCGTTTTATGAGCGCATAAAGTATGACGTGCCGACGAACACGGTCGGCGTTTGATCTTCGATAGAGCCGGCGTAATTCATTGTTAGAAGTCGCAATTACTACAAGTGGATTCGATTGACTGGCGTCACTTCGTCTGATTGTTTCGCCAATACCGCGACGTTCGCTTGCAAATAAAAGTAAAATGAAAATGAAAAGGGAAAAGTCTAATCCGCGATTGTGCTAACGACTTGGCAGTGATATTTAACTTTTTGTCTTGCGTACAATTTTTTATTGCACGATTTATTGCGATATCGGAGGATCGTGAGAAAAGTGACGATTTGTTCAAATATTGTAAACATTGTGCAATGTGCACCAGATAATCTTGTAATTTCCTCAAGCGCTGATCGTACGCATAGTCCGCTTGTGATTTATGAGTCACGCATAACACGCGCGTTTACATGCTTTAATAAACGTCAGCACAGTCTTAAGAGGAAATAAATGTAAAGATATCTCCTCGTATGCTGAATCATCTAATAAAAATGGGATAATGAAACAAGAATGACAGATGCATACAATCTAAGCAATTTTAAATTAAATAGTATTAAATAATAATATAATTAAACAGTTCTAATAGGTTGTAATAGCATATAATAATAATAAATATATATTTATTATTATATAATAATGAGAAATATATCAAATAAAATATTTCAATTTTATTCATGCAAAGGAAATTATTTTATTAGTTCTTCAAAAGTAAATTTTTTTTTATTTTATTATCTTCAAATTGTTTTACTTATTAACGGAATTAAAAAATATTTTATTAGTGGATTTAGTTTTTAAATTGTTAAAAAATTATGAAAGACTTATTTCACGCCGATCACGTCTTTTGGTGAGCAAGAAATCATATTCCAGAATTATAAATGTTTTAAGTGATATCTCGTTAAGTTTTTCTCAGACAAAACCTAAGATTTATACAAGATATTTTAAACATAAACAGTTTTTTTATACAAAACCGCAAGATGTTGCGATTACGTATAATTATTTAGCTTACGTATCCGTCACGTGCATCCCACGCGATTCGAATATAATTACTGATTTCGATCGTTGCCGAAACAAAAAAAAAGAAAGAAAACTGAGAAGTATGTCGCATCAAAAACTCCTTATCATATTAATGACTCATTACGTCAAATTATCGCATTATTAAGAATTAAAATTTAGTCATGAAGGACGTTTGCGTAACAATATTTGAATATCCATTGACCGGTAATTATACATATAGTATCGGAAAAAACAATTATCAGAGAAATTACATCGTTTAAAGTAGATAAAGTAGTTTTTTCCCGCTTCGCGTTCTACTAGTTTTACGAGTTTTTTTTAGTTCAATATCGCTGTTATCAGTTTTTGAAAAAAAACTCCTGCGATAATATATTTCGTTCAGTTTTTTAGACATTTTAAATGATATTTTAGCCTACCTTGCGAGTATGCTTGTGTGTGCATACGTATATATATCATGTTTTTGAAGTGCACAATCGTATTGGATTATATTATCGTGAATATTATTATCAACAAATATCATAAAATGCGCCCGCGGGTGTGCTCGAGTGTGTGTGTGATGACAAATGCAATTCAATGTATAAACATCGAATCACGTGTTCAAGCTTGTTTTATAAACGTGCACCTCGACAGGCCCCTGCGGCTTCCCGAATGACATATCCGCGTAGCTCTTGTTGCATTAATGAGCATTAGCCTTTGAAACGGCTCGATTACAAGTGAAAAGATCATCAATTGATAAAGGCGCGATGCAAAACATGCTTATCGCTTTGACAATGATACTCTTTCTCGCATCAAGGTTTAGCATACGCGAACTGGAGTACGCAATTACGCCTAATTATATACGAGACCGAAAACTCAGATAAACCGCAGGCGGATGGATTAATTTCAGATTGCGCAAATCGATGAGGAATTGATGGTTATCGCGCGTGGAAGCGAAGACACGCGAGTTCTCGGTATTCTTCTTTATCGAGAGCGAAATCGCGAGGAAATTATTGTCTGAAATGTGACTCCCCGGTAAAGATTTTCCGATCCACTGGCGAGCGTTGCAAACAGATAGATAATTGTCGGTGAGGTCGATTGAAGAAATTTATTGTGGGTTATCAAACGGGCGACGCGAACGGAACGCGTTGGTACGAGCTTGGAAGTGGAATTAGTCGGAGATTAGGCGGGCGCCTACCAGGGCATTTAATTTAATAAACTCGCCTTTCTGCTCCGTAATCTCCACGCCACATATTACAATCTGATCGTTAATCTAATCGAACGCTAAACGAGATGTTATCGAGAGATGACTACTTCTTTAGTTTTTATGAATAAATTTGCACTATGTGCGTGTATATACGTGTACGGAATATTGTCCTTTCGCGGGAAAGATCGTGTATTCGTATCGCATCGTTTGTAATTATCAAATTTTACTTTACGTAAAATTGTAAAATTATGTGAAATTTTTCACAATATAAGTTTTATTAGTATTATCGCGTCAATATTTAACAATATCGTCGATGCTTTGGTCTTTTAAGTACTTCAGTTAAGTTTGTCATTGCACAAGTTGCGCATTAAGTTAAATTTTCTATATATATATATGTTTATAGATTTTAAAAATTCAAATATAACAAATTAATTAAATAATTATCATTCACAATCTTTGATAAAAGATTTTGTTTCATTTGTGCAAATTTAACTGATGTACATGTAGTATTTTATTATTTTAATTTTAATTAGAATTATCATATAATTAATAATTAAATAATACATGTAAATGGATGTGAATTATTTTTATACCTTTAAGCTATAAAATTTTAATTCAGTTCATTGATTACCGAGATAATTTAATTTAATTCGATAATTAATTAATTTGAAAAGAATAAAGAACTTGAATTTATATTGAATTGATAAATTGTAATCTACGGCGTATATTTTTACGTAAGAGTTTATATTTTAAAGCATCTGATAATCCTAGAAATAGATTAAAGAGGGATTTAATGAAGATTACACTCACTTAGATGTTTACTGAGTAATCGGCTTAAAGAAGATCCGTTTTCGTTCGGTTCTCAGTGACTGCCTTCTCAAGCGGAAGAAGAGTCACAGAACGGTAGAGAGTGCGTCCACAACTTCGTTCCTCAAGGAATTTAGAAAAAATTTCTCTCTCACGTTTTAGTGTCGAGAATTCACCTCTCTGCTACTTCGAGGCATCACAGTCGCGCGGATCGAGCCCCATTAAGGTCTTCGTCGGCATTTGTCAGCGGAAAAGACGAGCGTTCGCCGCGGACTCGCTCTTCCGAAAATCTGCCGGTTCTCCAGCCGGTTCTTTCAGCCGCCGATTCAGAGAAATGTCGATGCGAAACGCGAAAATGGGAAAACCGCTTTCGAAATATAATATTTACAGTGAATAATATGTGTACGTATACAAGTATTTATGTCGCAGGTAGATAAGATTTCGGACCGGTTTTCGCGGCGCAATGGTGAAACTGAGTTCGCGGCGACGCGCGACCGGCCATTTAAACGCATCGCGCGGGGCGAAGCCTGATCCCTCTCTCTCTCTCCTCGCGGCGACCGCAGTCTCCCCCGCGACGACGTCGTGGAGAACGCACGCTAATCGTCACGTGGTGGCTCGATTCCGGGCGCTGCCGGGAATTCAATTCGATCACGCGCTATCGGTGTAATGCCCTCCGCCGCGAGAATTTTCTAACATATAAAGCCGCGCCACATGCTCGCGTGTATGTACCAGTTAGAAATCTTCCGATCGCCCCGTTAAATCTTGCCGAGGTCCAATCGGGTGATCCATCATCGCGTCTCCGCTCGCGTGGGGCGCGTTGGGTGAATAGGTCAATATTTAGATCGACCCGATCAAGTAACGAACGGATTACTTAGTGAGGGAAAATAGCTGACATTCTTAATTAAAAATATTACGTAAGATTAAATCCTGGGGATGAATACTTATGTAAGTCTTTACTTCCGGCCTACAGCAAGCGACGCGTGCCCCCGAGTGTTTAATTGTTACATTAGTGTTGGTGCTACCTTTGCACTTTTCTTAATTACTGAGACGAGATGGTAGAAGCTTTATGATACAGTATTTTTGTTTTAAATAATCAGCTTAATTTTTGAAAGCCGTTAATGGTACTTACTTATTAAGAGCTTATTATCGATTGAATATTAATAAAGAATAATGTTGATGTATCTTTGCTAATTATCGCTTTTTCAACTTTTATCAAATTTATCCGGTTTGAAATAAACACATTCATATTTTCTCCTTTCTTTCGAAGCTGTTCAGTGCACGTCCATAGCAATAATTAAAGTTAAAATATATTATAAAAATGCATCGAGAGAGAAAAATAGCGCGAGTAATCAGACAATTATTATAAAATATTCTGCACAGAATAATCTCTTGTTTTTCCCAGTTTTAATATCCTCATATCTGCATTAGTCGACGATAACAATCGAGATTGTACAACATCCCTCTGTCGTTAAATACTAGACCTGACGAGGCGAAAATATGTTTGCTTAAAAAATCCATCGCAGAGATGCGAGAAATGCGGAAATTTTTGTGTAAATATATTTTTACTATGTCTATGTACATATCTGAAAAAAATGTATTTACTTTTTTACATTATCAAAGATAACTATTTTATTTTTTACATTACCTAAATATTGAGATACTTTGAGATATAATATAAAGTGTTTAAATTTGAACGAGGATTCCTTAATTAAACGTCAATAGTTTTCAATACAGAATGTTCAACAATAGCTCAACGTCGACATTGAAAGTCGTAATTGAATAGAATGCACTTGCATTGTATTGCATGTTGAATATTGGGCGAAGGTATCGATTATCTTTAATTATAACGTGTTAACCATTTTTTAATAAGACATTTTCAAGATTCTCAAGTTATTCTGAGAAATGAGATATGTATTTTGAAATATTTAATGTTGGGAGCTAAATATCAATATTCTAACAAAGTATTCTTTCCAGGTTAGTCAATAAGTTTCACTTACAATTAGTCACTCTACAGACTATTACAATAACAATTAGGCTAAATATCGATAGGTCATATCGCTGATATGCACCGTGAAGTGCAGTATGTACATTTCAAGTATATCTCGATAAAGCTAGTTGATAATGCAAGCTGTCGAACGACTAAATACATACTAGTATTTTCGTGTCTCTAGCGACAAGGAACTCTACAAGCAAACATATTTTCGTCTTGTGAGACCTAATATTTAATAATAGAAGAACGCTGCACAATCTCGATTGTTTATTAATTAACATGAAGCTATAAGGATCTGAGTTTGGACGAGTAGGAGATTCAAATTGTCGAATGATAGTTTCACAAAAAGATTTCAAATAAATTAACCGTTAAAGTAATTTCTATCACATTACATTTTTATCGAGAATAATAGTAGTTAATAAATATAAAAAAATTGTAACATACAATTTACTTTAATATTTATTTTATAACATTCTATAATATAATAAAACTTTCAATTTTTATACCATCTGCAAATGATAAAAATAATTCAAAGTAATCTTGATTTTTAAGAACCAGTTAAAAATATTAATCAATTGAGGAAAATGAGATGTACTTCGGAGAATCTTTTTTTTTAATTTCATAAATTAATGATTTTTGCACAACAGTAAATGTTCGAAATATTTCAACTGAGAATCTCTGGTATATAATATATTTTTACGGTACATTGTGCTGGCTAAATGATGAATTGTTCTGTTAACATTTTTCGCATCCCTAATCAATTACCATAAATATTGATAATGCTCTTAAATCATCGTTAATGGTTCCGCGCGAATTAACACTCTTTCAATGCGCGTGTACTTAACATTTGAATATCAGCTCTGTTCATACTCAATTAAAATATCATTTATAACTTGTTTGACGGCTCGTTGGCTCGTGACATCACGCCGAAGAAAGTCACAGCGAGTTTTTCTCTGACGTAAATTGACGTAGGAATCATGAGGAAGATATTGGTCAATGCGAATTGGTGACGTTAACTTTTCGCATTCTTATATTTAAATGATACTTTTCTCTGAGAAAAATCTTTTTCCTGATTTAAATAAGGAATCAGCAATGTCCAAAACGTCTGCTCGAAAACATTCGCATGACTGAGTGCATTGCACTATTAAAACATTTTTTAAAAACAATATTATATTTTACACAATTATTTAAACAATAATGTTTCTTTTATATACATGTATAAAAATTATTAGAAAAAATTATTACCAACGGAGAATCGCTAAATAACAAATCGAATAAATAACACAGAATTATCATTAAAAATTTCAGATTGTTGCATTAAAATTAATTAAGTTTATTTCTGAAATTAAGTAAACACATCAAATATTTTTATTACCGTCAGTATTCGATAAAATTGCGATAGCTAAAGAATTTCAAAGCTCTCGTATTTATTAAATATTATTTTTATTGAATGAATAAAATAAAAATAAATAAAGCAAATTGAATTAACTGAAAGAATGTCAAATTAAATCTGATAAAAGGCGTTAAATCTAAAAAATGTAAGTTGAGAACCACTACTGTGTCAAGTGTAAGTTCAATTTCCTTAAATATTTATATTGCATTATGCAATTATATTAATGTGCCGTGAAATCTCGTGACCGGTCCCAGTCACGGGACAGACATGTCTTTTCGCGCTCCACGCCAGCAATGAGATTTCAAGGTAATCCCGTTGTTTTGCGGCATTTTAATCGGTCACGTGTTTTCAGTTGATCTACCAATCTGATAACACGCTGGTGCCAGAGAGCCGCTTTGCGGTTCGACAATAAATCCATATCGAACCGACCATATAGAGATACGGGAAGCACGTCAGGCAGTATAGACGTCGAACGATACGCCAATCTCCACGGATATCCTTTGATTTTTTCATTCATTTCTCGATTATATTTTCGGATATAAATCCTCCATCGTTAAAATACGTAAAAATATATAACGTTTTATTTCATTTTTAACTTTAAAATTTTATAAGAAAAAAGAGGAAGAAAAAAAGAGAGAAAGAATAAAATAAAATTATTTGCTAAGAGATTATAAAATATAAATAGCTTTCTAGTACTTAAAAGATTGATCACTTTGATGGCTCAGTTATAGATATGAGATTTTAAACGTAAAATAAAAATCAAGTAGTTTCCTGTTATTTTCAATATATCGACTTTAAAACATACGACTTTAATATTGATTTCAATATAAAACTGCATTTATTGCAAAAAATATTAAAACTAAGCATATTTTATTTAAATTTGTAAAATTCTTATAAAAATGGATTACTTTTATCGCAAATTTATAATTTCCGACGTTAATTATTAAAACAACTTTAATAAGAGTCTATTTTCAACGTTAAAATTCACTTGGAATTAAATAAAGAATAATATTTTTTATTTATCTGCAGTTCCAATTTTAATATTTAAAAAATTTTGTCTCTATCCTGATTTTGTTTCTATCCTGCATGTTTTTTTTTAAATTTATTAAGTAAGACGGAATTGCTTCTGCGTATTTCAATGAATAAACAATTTTATAATAATATATATTGAGATGTTTTTATGGTCTATCGTTCCCCTACAAATTCTCGGACCAATTTGCGCAATCATGAACCTGTCGATCACTCTAATTCGTCGAATATTTTATGACGCATCCCGATGTCATTAAGTACGAGAAAACTTGACGTAACGAGTACCTAAGCGAAAGCACGTGCTACAAATTTCGCGCATAAACAGCGATTAGACCGGGACTTCGCCTTGGAATCTAATGCGCCAAACAAACCACATAATATATGAGCCCACGAGGGGCTTCAGTACTCCGAGCACTAATTACAAGGCGACATAATTATTATTGACAGATTAAACAGCGGCATTACTCGATAGAACCCCCTGCATCCTCATAATATCCTTCAAGACAAATACTTTTATCGCTTATCTCAGCGGCGGGCTCTCGCTGCGAGCTCCTCGCGCGGGATTGATCTACTGAACTATCGAACTTCCATCTCGTCACGTCGCCGTGATACTGCCTCTTAAAATCGACATTCGACTCGCGTTTCCTCGCGGCTTGCAAATTTAATGTAACAGTACGACGCGGGAGAAGCTATATACATATTTAGGTGTAACCTTGAATTTGAAATATCTATTTCTGCGGTATTTCTCGTTTTTATGTGCAACGAGAATAAACCACAGCATTGCCCAATGCGATGCATAAAATCCCGATGCGACATAGAAGCTAAAAACGAAAGCGAAACATCGCTCGTTCCGTTCGTTTGGCTGTTTGTTTTTTTCGTCTCGCGATTCATTGAAATTTAATTAAGCGTTGCATCTAATTAACGTGTATTTTATCGTCTTACGTTCTCATTTCAAATGAATATGTTAGAGCGGAAGTGACATTCGTTCGACGGGAAATTCCCGCGGTGAATCACACGTAACGTGTGATAAACTCAAAAACCCACAGGGACCGCTGAAGAAGACAATGATAATAGGTATGAAGATATGACGCACTGCATGTTGCGAATTTTGAAAATCATCATGCGAATGTGAATTTTCATTAATTTTTCTTAATAGGTAAATCGTTTCTACATAATTATTTCGACGATGACGTATCTTGGCTAGTCCAGTGTCTAGTTTTACGTTTCTTTAGCGCGATTAATTTCTCGTAGATATTTTTGGCCAATTTGTATTTTAATTAATAAGATGACATTTTTAAAAAAACGTCAGTGTTCTTCATTCAATTTAGTATCAATCAAAGATATATAAAAGTTCATTATAAATTTATAAAATGATATCATATTTCTCTTTTCCATCAACTTGTTTATTTGTATTAAACAGTTTGATGAAGAATCAATCTTTCTTAAATTAATAATATTTTATGAATCATCAGAAATGTTAATATTCAAATCATTTTTTTTTTTGTATTCGCAATTGTGGTTTATATTTTCTGACATTGAGAAATGGGTGTGTCAGATATTTTTCATTATTGATTACATAAAAATTAACTTTGACAACATTGTAAAATCTATAACATTAATTTTTGCTAATACACTAAAGTACATTAATGTGAATTTAATATAAATATTATCGTATTTGTTTCCACGCAACGTCACTTTGGATATAATGTATATAAGTATGTATACTTCACTCACGATCGATTTCGCGATTATCGTTTTAATACGAAAATATCGTCGCGCGAATAAATTCTCATTAGCATATTCGACACAAATATGCTAATAATATACGTTATTTCTGCAAAATATCAGTGTAATAGAGACGATATATTTTTCGATCAAAACCGATCGAAGTGCAACTGAACGTTAGAGATTTTCATAAATTAGCATTATCGTCACAACGTGATCTATTAATGATTCACGACATGATAAATAATTTATAGCTTAAAACTCTATAATGATCAATTAGTTCGATAGATGTGTGAAAAAAAACTCACATAAGACGTTATTAATAGTTTTTCCGCGAATAAAATGATAGGAAAAAATAAAAAAAAGAATAAATTTTGATTGTGTATTAAAATGTCGAAAAGTATCACGATAGGTATTTTATTCCTTGCAAAACCGTAGTTATATTGTTTACGCTTTTACGGAAGCGTTAGTAAAATGAGGTTCAAATCACAGTAATGCTCAGTGTCTTCTTTAACAGCCGCGGAAATGAGCGCGTTTGTTTGCGTTTGTTTCGTCAAATGTCGGATAAGATTACATCTTTAATTGCTTTTCAAGCAATTAAAGATCAAATTTTATGAAATACATAGGCGATGACATTTATAATATACTTTTCAAAGATTCAAAGATTACGTTACAGACACTTGGCAAACAATAAAATGTGAACATTGTCATTAAAACAATGAATGATAAAACAATTGATAAAAGTAAGCAAATATATTGTAAGTGATAAATGTGATTCCAAAAATTTTGTCTATAAAAGACATAATAAGCTCTAATATAATAATTAAATAATTAGACAATAATAGTTCAAAATAATTAAATACTCAGATAGGAAACGGATGCAATAATTGCCTTAAGATGATTCTGCAAAACGCGCATCTTTTGCTGAAATAGAATTTTACAGTTATAAGTTATAAATACAAGTTATAAATATTGACAAAATAATGACGCAAAGTTATGTAA
>VBVR01001717.1:0-27817 GCA_011638315.1 Tetramorium parvispinum | reverse complement strand
GCACCGCGAATTCTAGATATGTATTTTAAAATCTAAACGAATATTTTAATTAAGAAGAAAATTTTATTCTACACTGAAAGAAAAATATAGTTACTTCATTTCAACACGAAATATGATTAACTTAATAATGCATCATTGTTAACCGTAATTATCATTAGAAATACTGTAAAATTATGATTGGGTTCAAAAGTAATTATATTTTTCTCTCGGTAAAAATACAATTTTATCGAGTATACGATTTCATCTTGAATGCGATCTGGAAATAAAGTATAGAATATAATGTTTCATATAACAAAAATCTACGACAGACAATTATTCGAGAATTAAAACGTTATTTGAAACACAGTTATTCTATATTTTATTTCAAATGTAATAAATATGATTAACAGAAGAATTAATACATTTTAAATATTGATCAATATTAATATTTTATTGGCAGATCATTCCATTCGTTTGGAAGTGCATTTTTTCCTCTTTTTTTCATTCATCAAATGGCAACAACTCAAAGTCGTTTCGCAGAGAAGGAAACAGCTCCGATCTTTGACGATTGCGAGGTATATTAATTTTTTACGGGAACAGGTAGCTCACTTCTTAACCTTTTTTAGAAAGGTAGTACGCTATATATATTTGTTATGTACGTTTTATTGCCTCATACTCTTATTTGCCTGTACTTACTCATTGAAATTTATTATTACAGTTTTCTTATCAGCGTAAATGATGAATGATTTCGATGTTATCTTATCTCGCATGCATGAGCGACGCCGGAGTTATTGGCATCTCAAGGGAAAATTTTTGGAAAGCTGCGCGCCGAGCACAGACGCGCCTTTTATGCGAATATATAGTCCTCTTCCTCTCTCACGGAGAAATAAGCGGAAACCGTCATTAGGCGAAGGGAAGAGGTTCAAAGAAACCGCGCGCGATCACGCGATATCCTCTCGTTGCCGCTGTGAGAGACGCCCCCGTGGAGGAGGATCAATAAGACGATCGTCCCATTAACCCACGGTCTCGCGTCTTTTTGCTATAAACTCTCACCAAGACGGATCACAGATATTGGGAATACGAATCCTGTTTAAAGAAGCGCTGAAGAAGACTCGCGATTGAACTCGCGGAGACCAATAATTCCGGGACAAAGCGCGATTGGGAAATCGGGCGCAACTTTCGAGCCCTCCTCGTGCCGCTTTGAAATAAACGATTTTGTCTGCAAATTGGGAATTCGTTGAACCCACTTTAAACGAACGATTCGCGTCAGACGTCACGGTAGAATTCTATTTATAATTTTATACGCCGCGCATTTTAACGTAAATGTGATTGTATATGCATATGACTTTATATAGGGCAAAACGGGATAATTTGAATAGCGGGGAAAATGGAGTAATATTAAGCATTTGCGAAAATATAAGAAAAACACGGGATGTCATACAAACTATAGTATCCTCTTTGTTCCCAATCTCAAATATAAAACATAGCGTCCCTATGTTTTCCTTATATTTACGCAAATGCATATTATCTAATTTTCCCCGCTATTCAAATTACCCCGGTGCACCCTATAATTTACATGCAATGTATTTTGATGTATGTATACTGAGAGAAAAATATAGTTACTTTTGGACCCAACCATAATTTTATAATATTTCTAACACGAAATATGATTAACTTAACTATATGCATCATCATGTTAACCATAATTATGATTAGAAATATTATAAGACTGTGGTTGGGTCCAAAAGTATTTTTCTCTCATTGTCAGTGTATACATGCACGCATTTTGTGTGTATTTTCTATTTTTAAAAATATCTTTCGCGTTCGGGATAAGGAAACTTTATATATAAATCATCGCTGAAATTGCGTTTCACCGAAAAAGAAGTAAAAGTTTTGCCGCAAGATAGAAATCTTCAGGAAGAGTAATTTTTTCACGCGGAGGTGACGGACCGGCTAAGAGGGTTTTTAGTAGGTTTTTCACGGGACAAGCGGATGACGACGCTCTCGGAGTAATTATACGGTGAGGGGCAATTAATAATCAGTGCATAATATCGATCGATTCCGAAGATACGGATTAAGAACGATATCGCGATGTAGGTCGACGGCTTAATTAATGGCCGTCTCTTCATTTTCGGCGACTCGGCTTCGCGAGAAGTCGGAATTCTTCGATCCTGATTAATTTCCGAGAGAAGAATCGCTAATACTGTAATTAGCACGTGACGGCGTTCTTTGTATTCCCACTTCCTTCCCCTTCAAGGCATAAAACAACGTTGCTGACAGCGAAATAGTAATATTTAATAGCGACACGTGTATTTCACGGCGTAAGAAAATCCTTCCGGCATCGGTGAATACTTAATTACAATTAATTGTACTTACGGAGAATCAATTACGTCGACGAGCGAGAGCGGCGAGAGAGTAAGCCTGAGTCATCGATTACACGTACGCACACCGCAGTCGTCGTCATTTATCGCGCCTCTGCAAATCAATGTTACGCTCGGATGACAATAATTGCGGTTTATCTTGGTGATAACGATGTGGTTTATCGCCTTTAATTTATATAGATATATGCGCAAATCTTCCACGGGCGAGTACATATTTGTTTGTCTGTTTTTTTTTTTAACAGGAGCGGCGGGGAGATAAAGACAAAGGCGGAGAAATAACGAAAGAGATAAGAGTGGAAAAGGGACAGGCACTCCTCATCGCTCGCAAAATAACGTCGTCGTCGTCGTCGAAATGACGAAGCGACAGAAACTGGCATGCGCGATTCGTCGCGGAATTACCAAGCCGGTAGAATTCCAGGTGCGTTTCATTGATTACCGCGCGAGTGCACGTTCTAAATTTCACGGCGCGCACGACTCGCGATTTGCTAATGACCCTTAGCACACGTCCTGGCCGGAGGTCGGCGAAGAAAATCGCTCGGACAATTTGGCGATAAAGTCACCGAGTAACGACGTCCGCCTCTACCAACGTAGATTAACTTTAATCTCGGTTTAACTCACTTTTTATCTCTTTCTAATTCTTAGAACTAGAAAAAGATAAAAAGTGAGTTAAAACCGAGATTAAAGTTAATGTCTATTGATAGAGACGGATATAAGGAAACGTTATCGATCTTGTGTGCGACAACTTTATAAATATCGCAAGAATTTCGGGGAAAGGGGGAGGGATGGAAGGGCTTCAACCGATCCCAGTGAACGAGAGTGGAAAATAGAGCGGTCCTCCACGGCTCTCATTTCTGCCTCTCGGCGTGGTCCGTCGTCGGAAAATCATTCTGTTATAAGACGCAATCTAAAATTTTATGACGCGTTATTGGAATATCGGAGCACACCTCCCCTTTCGGACGCGCGACATCCCTCGAAAGTGGGAGGTACGAAAATACGATCGCTCGAAATCAAAATAATCCGACGAGCGTCACCGCGCCGGGCGGGAAGGGAACACGTCGATTCCCTGCCGCGCCACGCTCGTATCTGCCTCGATATTCCTCCGTCGCCGCGTTTATCCTAATTATGGCCGCGCGTTCGTCGATATCCTCGCGCGCGCGTCCGACCTAATTCCGGTTCCGGCTGAAAGCGTGGAAAGTATATCGAAATGCGAAAGAGAATATCGCGCGCGTACGCGACGCATTACTGAATTACGGGGGGATAACGCGTGGCCCCGCGAGAAAGATAGACAGAAGCGGTCGATGTTCGTATTCGTCGGCAAGTTCCCGGGATCGATCTCAACTCATCCATATATATGTGTGTTTCAGTTCATGGAAGGTTGATGAAAAACTAACGAGTTGAAAGGAACTGGAAAATTTCGAAAAGCACGTACCAATTAGGAATAAAGAACGATTTATTGATGATAATGATGGTTTATTCACTTCGGCGTTATTACGGTCAAGAAGCGGGATATGATTTACATTAAATCTTAAATCGCACATACCTTCATTTCATTCATCTTTTCTACACTTTCCTAGAATAACCTTCCTCTGATATCCCGAGTGTCCCTGAACTTTCCTTTTTTTTCATCTACTTGCCCTATCTTCCCTCATCCTAATTTCTTCCTCTCTTTTTCTCCCTACTTTTCTTTCTATTTCTCCTTTGTTGTGTAATCTCCATCGTTTTCTTCTTTTCTTCCTGCTATATTCTCTAGTAATTCCCGGAAACAATTTTCCACCCTTCCATGATTATATCCTATTTTTCTTTTTGCTTCCAATCTAATAACTCCTTCGGTTTCTTCCATTCTTTTACGTACTTTCCTTTCTGATTCTTCCACTTCCATTTCTCTTTCTGTATATTCTGCGCATCTCCTTTTTCTTTCAATCCTTTCTCATTAATCTTTTTCTTTTTTCTTCCCCTTTTTCATTTCTTCTTCCTTCATTTCTCTTCTATTCTCCGTTTCTGCTAACATTCTAAAACGTAGTTCCTCTACTCTTCCTTATCTCTATATTTCCTTCCAAATCACTTTTTTTCTTCTTCCATACTTTCTAGGGGATGAATATGAAAAAGAAGATCTAATGAGAAGGAAAAAAAAAGAAGACTAAATTATGTGGGAGCTCCCCTAATGTGCCTCATACCGAGTTCCAGGGTGAAAAGGGCAAGGAGGGAGAGGGAGGCTTACAGCGAGGAAAATGGGGAAGTACCCATCGCAACGGGACGAGGTGAGATTCGCGCGCGTCTGCCCGAACAGGGTGCTTTGTAACGTCGCGCGCTTTCTTCGCATCCGCGTTAACTGAAATAGCTTCTCGCAGTCCCGAGAGAGAAAGCGTGCCTTCCATGCCGGAGGGCTTTTTGTGCCACCCTTTCTTCGCGTCCATTGTCACGCGTTCGCCAAGCCGCTCCATTTCCCTGCGTCAATCTTCCGCCGTCGCGAGCCCCGATATGAAGCGTAGCGCATTTCGGATCACGCCAGCACTGCAGCTAACACCGGATGAAAGGGGAGGCCAACACGTCCGATCTTCCGGCAGACATGGGAATTCTGAAATTAACGTAATTAAACGCGCCCGGGAGGGTTTCGACCGTGACGAGACAACGCTGGAGAGCGCGATTTAAAAGGCTGACGCGAATACCACCTCGCAGCCGGCGTGCTACGAATTACATTACGGAATGCTAATTGCGAACTGAACCGAGAATTACGAGTTTGTATCATTAAGACCTCTCGCAGGGAAAGGTGAAATTTCTCGGTATTCTAACGAAGCTCGGTTACGAGCGCACGCAATGTTAATTCAGAGTTGCAAGTCTGAACGATAGACGATGCAGAAGCGAGGCCGTGGTTCGTCGAAAAAATCGATGGAAGGAGTTAAAATTCGGATGGTGCTTTTAATCGAGCGTTCTTCGGTCACGCATCGGCGGTACCAAAAAATTCAGTGCCAGGGATGAGAAATCGTCTCGAAACTTTTGCCCGTGAATCCGTCGATAAATCACGAGGGCGTAGGCTGTAGACAAACCACCCCGTGCGTTTTACGAGACGCAATTCTAATCGAGCTTTCCACCCGATAACGCGAAACATGAGCGAGACGAATGAAGCCTTGGAATCGCGGTGTGTGGTTTCAACAACCAAATATATTTGGCCAAAAGTATTGTAGCTCGAGGGAGAATGTGAAAAACAGGGGGAGGGAAAAAGAAAGAAAAAACAAGGGAGAAAAAGAAATATCATATTTATAATTTAATAATATAAATTAATATCATAATATTTATAATATTTATTAAGCGCTTTGAGATGTATCTACGGTGACTATATTTCATTGAGAAAAATAAAGGACACCGCCATTTCTTCTTTCACAAACAAGTGCAATGTAAATTTATTATTATCATTAATATTTTTCCTCTGAATATATGTTTATATTTAAAAAAATTGTAAACTAAAACAATTATACATAAAAGAACACATCCTTATTTAAACATTATACAAAATATACAAAGGTGATAAAGATCGAAATATAGGACATTTTATAGGACTTTTCAAAAATAAAAACAAAAGTGAGTTTTCAAGAAAAAAAATAAATCTAAAGGACATAAATCTAATTGTAAAATAATGGACTACCATCTGTAATAGGCAGGATGGTCACCGTAGATGTTTATCCCGTCTAAAGCAAAAATTAAGCAACAATGTAAAAATTGAGCAGCGGGAAAGAAAAACAGGAAGAAAGACAGAGAGAGAGAGAGGCAGAAGAAAAGAGAAAGAAGCGTTATTTATTAAAATAATGCTTTGAAACATTTATTCAAGCTCAAAAATGAAACAACGGGAAAGAAAGAAAAAAGAAAGAGACAAACAGAGAGAGAGAGAGGGAGAGGGAGAGAGAGAGAGAGAGAGAGAGAGAAGTCGCGTGCGAGGGAAGCGCGTATCGCGCGTCGATCGCGTCCCATTGCTATTGACATTTTCGTTATCTGCGTTACGTCGCGCCGCGTATTCGCGCGATACCGCGGATATACCGCGTATACATCGTGACACGTGACGTCCCCGCACACACGCACACGCACACACACTCCTCCCCGGAGTGAGAGAAAGAAGAGAGAACTCCGGCGAGCGCGGCAGGTAGCCCCCCGCGAGCAGCGCGATATTAAGCCGGATCAATAAAATGACTTATCCCCGTGTGTTTGCCGCACGTCGTGCGGCATGACGTTTCCCGTCTGGAAGCGGTGCTCGATGATCCGGCGGCGACGTCGGCGGCGGGAAACTGTCGCGGCGAATTTTCCCTTCTCACGGGGGAAGATCGACGTTTCCCTCGGTGAGGGATGTCGAAGCTACGCGCAGCTCCATGTCCGCGCGCGTGTGTGCCGGACAGCCGCGACAGATCCATCCGGCATGATCATGAAGAGCGAGAAGAGGAGAGTTCCTTCGCGATCGGTGTGAGGAAAATGATATTTCTCTCTCTCTCTCTCTCTCTCTCTCTCTCTCTCTCGTCTCATTACTCGTCGTAATATTCTGATTTTTTAAGTACATTGTGACCGAGCTATGAAGATTGCATTTAGATCCTATTAAAGTTAGAGCCCCACTTGAGATTTCATCTACCTGCTCTCCTCGTGTTGCTTGGGTCCGCTAAAAGGTTCTCCCTTTCTCCGTTACGTGATATTACGTATATATTTAATATTGTGTACTCGTGCGATTAAAAACTTTAAATTAAAACGCCATTAGAGCAGGGAATTAATTAGGAAATATGCTTTTATTATCCATGTTCTTTCCTTCTCTTTCGCGAAGCGTTTGGTCGGCCAACCAAAGACTTAATTTCAGCTGCCGCATAATTATAATTATCATTCGTTGTTATTATCTGAATTCTCGGAATTATATTATACAGAAACTGTAGACGCGTCGACGTTGCTCGCTGAGAAAGGGATTCCAGGAAAGAATCTGCAATAAAAAGGACTGGTTTTCCGCACAAAAGGTATTGAATAATTTATATCTATCGCCGCGCGGTAGAAAAACCGCATGAAATTTAAAATACAAACATGACAAATAAAATTGAACATTTATTTCTACATCCAAGCGTCTTGCAGCTGGGGCATCTCTTACATCTCTATTTTCTTCCGTAACAAGAAAGGCAAGTGATGGATTTGATTTGTAAACGCTCGATTCTCTCGACAGCCAACGAGAGTATTTTCCTTTCTTATGGTTATCCATCTCCTTCTGAGACACGGCATCGCACTTTTCTCACAATATTATATTTTCCTCCAATATTGTATTTCAGTTTCAGCGGAAATAGTCAAAAATTGCTGCAGCCGATGATGCTTGTTGACGTCGTCCTGTCAAAACTCTCTTTTTTTTTTCCTCTGGAACCGGGAGTGTCATCGGCAGACAAGAGAAATTCTCGACCCCGCGGACGACGTGTTGGATCCTTCAAAGCAAGAGAAAAACACAGAGAGAGAGAGAGAGAGAAAGAGAGGGAAAGAGAGAGAGACTGCGGGAGAAAAATCTTAATGACGTCGTCCACGGGGAGAAACGCTCTTCACTCGGCTCTCGGCTGCCGACCGGATGGCGAAAGTGGAAAATGGTCGCCCCCTTGAGAGGGCGACTCGTGCTTCTTTTTTTATCCCGGAAAATTTCACTCGAGGATCCGACCACAATTCCCTCCCTCTCCCCTGTCCTCGACCGCCGCTCGCTTCCAGTCGCTTAGAACTCGGAGATTCGCGGGGGAAAGAGAGAAGTCGCGCGAAAATCGCGGACACGTAACACGGCACTGTGCGGCGGAGAGAATGGGAGAGCAAGAGAAAGAGAGAGAGAGAGATAGAGAGAAGCAGAGAGGGATGCCGGGCGGAACCGAGCGGAACCGAGAGCGAGGCGGCGGGGTTGAAGGAGAGAGGGGGAGTGAGAGGGTGATTTCGCTCGAGAAGGGGGTGGTTCGGTGGTGGCCCGCTCGCTCGGTGGCCCGTTCGGCCAGTCGTGCTGTGGCGGCTGCAATCGCGACGTCACCCCCGCCCTTTGAGCTCGCTGTCGCGCGAGTTACATCCCCCGCGGGGACGTGAGAGGACGATTGTCCACGCGAGCGAGGGATAAAAGGTCCTCTCGTAGCCCTCCCGGAGGAGATTCTCTCGCGAAGCTCGCGCGATTGTTTCGTACGGTTGTCTGACCGATCGCGAAGGGAACGGGATTAATAGCGAGACGGAAGGGTGTCTCCAAGTTACATCGAGCCGCTTAAAACGATCCTTTCTCTCTCTCCCTCTCTCTCTCTCTCTCTCTTTCTGTTTTTCTCTCATTCCAATCTGAGAATAAACCCGCTGAATCCTCGCGGTTCGGAATTCGCGAAATTCCGAGGAATAATCGTGACGGGCTTTCACTTCCCGTTTCGTTTCGAGATCTGTCAGAGTGTCGGAGGAGCGTGTTTCTCCTGGCTGATGAGACGGTTCGCGTTCTCATCATCCTAAGAGCCTCGCGAGACTCCGAGAGGAACAACGTTTCACGAGAAGCAACGTCTCGCCCTGTCCATCCTTCACAGATTCGGAGTGACGGCGGCATAGGATCCTCGCGTCGATCCGATCAGCGCCTAACAACGACACGGCGTGCACGTACAGCTCGGGAGATCCCGCGGGGACGACTCGCGCGTGTAACGCGCGGTGCATCGCGAGGATGGCGACATAGCGCCAGTTTACGACTTCCCACGCACGGTCGTCGTATCGGGGCATTCACGGGAATATGTGATAAGAGAGCGCGATAAAAGAGAGGATCCCTTTCCGCGGCAAAGGCGGGATTTTACGCGGGCAACCCCGCGCGGAGAGAGTGAAAGACGAAGCAAACGAGAGGGAAAGTTGAGAGATCGGGATACGCCGCCGTGTGTAGGCACCGTGAGCGGAGGAGTTGTTCGGTTGTTTCTCGCCTTGCGAGGGGATCGATCGCGGCTAATTAGCCGGACGACGCGGGGCGGCAAAGGGCCCGCAGGTATGCGACGGCGATCTCGATCTGCGATCTTTTGAACGATCGTGCGAGGGAGGATCGTTACGGGAGGGCGAATCAATTTGGACGATCGACAGAGAAGTGGATTTGGCGACGGACGAACTCGTCGTTGGGCCATTCGAGTCGATTTGTTTGTTGAAATTGGTCTATCCCGCTGAGACTGCAACGGGACGGCAACAAAAGGCACCGGGATCTATCGCTCCAAATTCCCACTGGATCCCGGAACGGATCGATGCTGTTATCACGACGGAGAATTTCACCGAGGCGTGGCGATTATCGGTACGAACAGCCAAGCGATAAAAACTTCGTTAGCTACAAGGAAGTTATTCGGTTAGTTGTTGTTCGGAGACGGAAATTATTTTAAAACGTTTCAGCTTTGGAAATAATGTTACGTGTTTGTTAAGTTTTTATTAAATATATCTATATTACATATTTCAAATCAAATATAAAAGTTACGGGAGTACACTTTGTAAGAAAAACTTTTTGTCCAATTTTAAGAAAGTCTAAATTAGAAATTATTTTTTTATAGTATTTTAATGACAATTATTGGAAAATTCAAGTTATATATTCTTAATCGTTTATATATGTGATGTAAATTTGATACTGAATTAATATCGATTTATTTATTTTCGACGTAGAGATCTAATTATTAAGAAAAAAAACCGTCGTGGAGTAAAAATGAGAAGCAGTAGAGACCGATATGGGTGAGTCGAAGGTTTGGGCAGAGAATACATTATTCTTTTAAAGATAAAACTAAATCGAAACGTCTCGATTATACATAGCAAACTTTCGTACACTTTACTTCGTCCACATTTCGAGTGTACTCTTCGCATCTTCATTGATTCACTCGTATTTGCCTCTACTATTCCCTTTCTCCATCTCCCTTCGATTCTCAGTCCTTTTCCGTATAGGAAAAAAAATTGTTGTCTTTTTGATAAATATAAAACTTGTGTAAATCACGGGAAAAAACGCATACACATACTTGTTGAGGAGATTCAAAGAAAGTGCAACCGATCCAAAAGCATTCTACATAATTATCATATTTGACATAAATCATATTTGATAAATATTATTATACTTATTGTAGGATTTTTACATTTAACAGAAAAACCATATCGAGAGAGACAGGAAATCGTGTATAAAGAAACGACATGCGTCGCCGCTCGCTTAGGACGTCGCGAGCTGCATTAAACTCTGCCTTTTAATTAGCTAAATGAGGCGAGTCGCCGCTGGTTCTTTTCCACCGTGCTTGTCGCGATTTCTGTGCCGAAGTTGAAATTATTAAAGACGCCCGTCGATTAGCGGCGATGATGCACGGAAGTGAATTGCCGGAAGCAATCTGGGCGCTCGGTCCCCGGCCGCTCGTTATTTTCACGCAGTTATTCCCATCAAAAGAGAGCGCGGCGAAGGGAAAACTTGCCGCTTTCTCATCCCCCTCGCCCTTCATTCTTCCCGTGCCACGCGCCTTGTCGACAAGTCCAACGATTACGGGATTATCCGGGCAATCTCGAAGCGATTCGCGATATTACCTGTGTTTACATAATCACGTCCCTGTGTTTGTGAGCTATTTCCACGCGGTTACTCCCCCCCGACCCTTCGCCCATCTCCTCCCTGCCGATGCGAGAGGAATGAGCCCTCCTCCTACTCGCCCTTTCCCCTGACCCTGTGTTTCATCGACGGGTCGAACGGTTACGGGATTACCGGGGCGATCCCGATGCGATTCGCGATATATTACGCGTGTTTACACAATCGCGCCCTTGCGCTCGCGCGCTATCACCGCCTCGCGCGCGCGGAGAAGAGGAGGGCCGTGAGGGGTGAGGGGGGAAGACGAGGAGAGGAGAGAAACGGTCGTTCCCGTTTTCGCCGTTCGAGTCGAACGGGATTACGGGATTACGGGGGCAATCTCGAGATATATGTGTACATACACATTTTCGCGATATACCCGTATTTATATGTATATTTGCGCCCTTGCCCTTGCACGGTCCTCGCCCACGTTGGCGGATCCTCCTCCCCCCGATCTTCGCCACCCCCTCGCCTCGCGCCCTACCCTCCGCCGAGTCGAGATATACACCCCGACGTGCCGATGCGCCCGCGTACATACCCCGTGTATGTAGGACGTAGCACGCATTAGCAGTTTCCCGAGCAATCACGGGCCGGAAGTCGTCGGCGAAATTATTAGTCCGAAAAGCGGATGCGCGATATAGGCGGGCGAGAAGCCGATACGCTCCCGTATATGGCGCAGTTTCGGAAGCCGCATCTGCCTCCATCAGGCCGTCGATGATTTTCTCTCCCCTTCGTCCTCAGCCGCCCTCTACCCCCCCTCCCGTCCCGAGAAAGTTTGGATCGCACGACGGTGTACTTTCTCGGCGACTTTAACTTTGGTGTACGCGATCGTCTGTAATAAGCGTCCAAATCCCAACGTCGAAAAGTGGCTAATCTCGGGATTCTCAGTTCCGTCGTTTACAGAATTTTGCAGGATCCACCGGCTCTCGCGACCCGACCGCCCTTATCTTGAATCCGCGAATGGGGAGGAACGAGAGTGGCGGAGCGGTTCGCGCCTCGTCGTCGTCGTCGTCCTCGAACTGGGTCGTCGTCGCTTTGAAATTCAAAACAAGACCACGCCGAGATATGCCGGTGCCGTCTCGGATTTAAAGCCGGATCGCCGTCATCTCACGCTCGTTAGACTCGGTGAAATTAAATCCGCGTAACGAGTCGGAAATTCACCTGGAAAAAAAAAAGAGACGGTGGGAAGCCGAGACAAAAGTAATATCCTGGAAGGCGGAGGACGAAGGGAGGGGCTGGTCGCGTGTCCGCGGAAGGGAGAGGAGGGATTATTCCATAAGGACGACGGAAGAAGAGGAGCCGGAAATTCAACGGAGCCCCGGGAGCTCGAGGAGGAGTCCTTCGATGGCCGCGAGGACCTTAAGGACCGAGACTGGAAATGACGCCGAGCGATCCTTCCGGCACCTGAGCCTGCCGATACTTCGCCCCTTTATCACCGATTCCGGAACAACGAGCGAGTCCGAGGATAATTGCATCGGACGCTCCAAGGCCTTCCTTGAAAGAGTTCCGGGGAGAATTCCGTGCTCATCACTTGCCCATTTTCTCGAGCCGACTGGGAAATAAAGGAGAAACGAGAGGGAGAGAGAGAGAGAGAGAGAGAGAGAGAGAGGGAAAAAGAAGAAGAACTTCGCCGCAGACTCAAGCAGAAATAATATACAACGTGAGGAATTCCGTGGAACGCCCGAGGCGACTCGAGAAGCGACTTGCGAAAGACACGGGCTCGCACTCCCGGGATTACATCGGTCCTCTATATCGCTCGTACCCCGGAGGGATGCCTAACGCGGAAAAGCGTGCCCGATCGGTCGAGCGGTCGAGAGACGATCAAGAAGCTCGCGGTCGACGGTGCGCGGATACCGGGATCGCTGGCGGAGAAACCGGCGTTTTTTCTCCGCGCGAATCGAAGAAGCGTCTGCCACCGCGTTGACCTCCGCGTGGAACGTGCGTGGAAACATCCTGTATCTCGAGCCCGAGTCTCGAGGGACACCGGGCCGTAATCGGCCAATCGATACAGTCAATTCGATGTTAGGTAACTGTCGATCCGATAATTTATCCGCTCGTTAACGAGAGGAGAACCAGAGATTCCGATCGATCGATGAAAATGTAGAGTGAGGACGAGTGCGAAGGATGGGAAACTCTTCGCCGCGAGACAGGCGCGCGGCTCGTGGTAGATGTAACGGAGCAAGGATCCCGGGTGGACTCCCCGAGGAACGAGGAGCGTCGAGAGCGGCGTGAGACGCGGCGCGCAATCAAGGCAGCTAAGATGCACCAGCCTTGGCCGTTGCTGCTCCTGACCTTGTCGCTGCAGCGTTTAACGACCCTGTCGACGGTGCAGTCGAGGATGCACAGCGAGGCGGTGCTGATACCGGGCGACATCGTGCTGGGCGGGCTGTTCCCGGTGCACGAGAAGGGCGGCGGGACCGCGTGCGGGCCCAACATCTATCACCGGGGCGTGCAGCGCCTCGAGGCGATGCTGTTCGCCGTCGATCAGATCAATCGGCGGGACGACCTGCTGCCGCACATCACGCTGGGCGTGCACATCCTCGACACCTGCGGCCGCGACACGTACGCGCTCAATCAGAGCCTGCACTTCGTCCGGGCGTCCCTGTCCAACATCGACATCAGCGTGCTGGAGTGCGCGGACAAGTCGACGCCGAGGGTGAAGAGGACCGCGAGCGCCGGGCCGATTTTCGGCGTCGTCGGCGGCTCCTACAGCTCGGTGTCGTTGCAGGTGGCGAATCTGCTGCGGCTCTTTCACATCCCCCAGATATCGCCGGCCTC
Organism: Tetramorium parvispinum; assembly: GCA_011638315.1. NCBI lineage: Eukaryota > Metazoa > Arthropoda > Insecta > Hymenoptera > Formicidae > Tetramorium > Tetramorium parvispinum. The sequence continues at coordinate 14,134 of VBVR01001717.1, read as the reverse complement.
CACGGCCGAGGCGCTCAGCGACAAGACCAGGTAGACAGATTCTCTCCCCTCTCGGGGATTTGTACTTTGAAATATTAAATGATTCGTGCGAAAGTTAATTAAGTTTTTCGTGTTGAATTAAGTGGAAAGTTACAGTTCGAGAAGTAAGATTGCAGAGGTCGCAAACAACCTTTCCCTCTTTGAGAGTGGCCAACTTTTTTAACTTCATTTTTGGATAGCCGAAAAAGTGATCTTTAAGTGGTTTAAAATGTAATAAGAAGTAGTAGGACTTAATAAAAAACGGCGAAAAAGGCAAGTAGAAAAACGACGAAACAAGTTTTGCGCCAATCATGCGCTAATAATCATAGATTATTTTCAAACCTCAATCGAGGGTACAATTAATTAGAAGTTCACATTTCAAATATTCCAATTTCTCGTTATCGAGTTATTCGAGTATTTCGCAAAACTCGGCTTTACAACTCCGTATATTTAAATGATCGATATACTATACTTCGGAATTCACGATTTTTCTGAATAAACTTTGGATCTTTTCATGGAAAAAAATTCACGATCTCCTTTTTCGAAACTTATTTTTCCATCAATTATTGATGGAATTCAAGCAATTTTCGATTTGACTGATAAGACTTCAATGTGTAATTAATGTGAGCATCCGACATTCCCGTCAGATGCTTGTTAGTTTGACACCGTTTGTCGACCTCGCGTATAATTGTCATTAGAAGATTTCCGATTACTGTTCAAACACTCGTTATGGGTGACTTTGACGAGTACATATCCGAAACGATCATTTAAATGTACCTCAAGTTTGCACGTTAATTAAAACTTATTTTGATTCCTACTACTAATTAATTAAAATTAGTCTTCCACTTTAGAAAATGGATTATTAATAATCCAGGATTGACAATAGTAGATTCTCATTCAATTAACAATATTAAAATTATTGCCTTTTCTCAGAAAATAATAGAACTTAAAATTTCGTACAGTACAAAAAAATATATAAATCAAATATATATACATATAATATAAAAAATAAAATAATTATGCATATTTAAATAAAATAAATAAACGCTCATATATTCTGACTATTTCAAATCGAATCGAGATTTCCAGCGTTCTGTTTCTTTGCTCTTCAGGTTTGACTACTTTGCGAGAACAGTACCGCCGGACACCTTCCAGTCGATCGCGCTGGTCGACGTGGTGAAGAGCGCCAACTGGTCGTACGTCTCCACCGTGTACTCGGAGGGCAGCTACGGCGAGTCTGGGATCGAAGTGTTCACGCGCGAGGCCACGGAGCGTAAAGTCTGCATCGCGGCCGCGCTGAAGGTGCCTAGCGCCGCCGACGACAAGATGTTCGACGACATTATCCAGCGTCTGAGTAAGAAGCCGAACGCCCGTGCGATCGTCCTGTTCACCCGGGCAGAGGACGCTCGCGGTATCCTCGAGGCCGCGAGACGGTCGAACCTCAGCCAATCGTTTCAGGTCGGTGGAGACGAGATAGTTATTGCACAACCCTCGTAACAGCCGTGGTAACATATGGGACTGACTCTTTATCTTTCTCCTTATTATTGATTAATTGCTACCGTTCTCTCGAAACGTTCATCGTTTACGGTGTAGGATCTTTGTATTGCCAACAAATTGTTTCCCGAAGTGTACACACAGAAAAAGATATACTATCTACGAGTAAATATACTTGTTTCAAGTATTTAGTTTATACGTGCGCAAATCTATCATAAAATCATCATAAGTATCACATTTACTTAAAATATGTTCTAAACTTGTGACAATTTTATATCTTAAACACTGAGAGAAAAATATAGTTACTTTTGGCCTCAACTACAATTTTATATTTCTAACGATAATTATGGTTAACATAATGATGCGTGTAATTAAGTTAATTATATTTCGTGTTAGAAATATTATAAAATTATAGTTGAGGCCAAAAGTAATTATATTTTTCTCTCAGTGAACTTACATCTTAAACTATTATTAAGAAAATATTCTTTGCTGAAGTAAACTATTACTTAAACAAAATAAAATAAGTAATTACTTTTCTTGGCTGTAGAACAATATTTTTCTGTGTGTATCAAAGTTATTTTGAAAGGCGGTTTTTCTCTTTTAAATAAGATCTCTATGAAAGCTTGTCTCTCCATTATTCTCGTTATTGTTACCGTTGCGCTGAAACAAAACGGAGTTCCGTCAAATATTTCCCTCGATTTCCTCTAAAATTTCTCAAATAACGATCGAATGTCACAGTGGCTGGCCAGCGACGGCTGGGGCCGGCAGAGTAAGCTGGTGGAGGGTCTCGAGGAGGAGGCCGAGGGCGCCATTACCGTCGAGCTGCAATCGAAGAACATCCCCGACTTCGACAAATACATGGAGTCGCTCACCCCGGAGAACAATCGGCGGAATCCGTGGTTCGGCGAGTACTGGGAAGAGGTGTTCGGCTGCACCCTGAGGAAGAACGCGGCAGGATATCAGTCGTACGAGCGTTTCGCTTCGCAGATCGGATGGAAGACCGGCAATCAGAGCACCGTCTGCTCGGCCGGGCTCAGGCTCAACGCGGCGAGCGGCTACGAGCAGGAGTCCAAGGTGCAATTCGTCGTGGATGCGGTCTACGCGTTCGCCCAGGCGCTCTCCAAGCTGCGCTACGACCTGTGCGGGCGCAGCGAAGGCGTGTGCTCGTCAATGGCCAACTACGATCGCGGCGAGTTCTATAAGAATTATCTGCTGAACGTGTCCTTTGAGGGTGAGTCCGATGACGGCGCGCGTCGTCCCGCACGAAACGGGAACAATCGTGACGGCGCGACGCACCGTTTGTTCGCTTCTTTTGTGTACCGTCCGTTCTTTTCTCGCCTCTCTCTCTTTCCCCGTCCGTTCGTCTTACAGCCTTTCGTTCGAAGGGCGCTGGAGAACTGCCGGGAAGAGTGGGCGGGAGAAGGGGGAATGCTAAAGAAATGCTCGTTGAAATGACGGACGGGATAATCGTCGGAGCGATCGATCTGAGCGAATTAATCCGGCTTCGGAAGAAGTGAGAGTCTTTCGAAAATAGAGCACAGTCAAGTCGAAATATTTCAGAGCTATTCACGCTGCACTTTCCCGTCCGCGTTTCCTTCTTTTCAGTCCTCGTTCCGGGATATTATCAAGTTCTCATTGTGCAATATTATTATTACGAGAGAGAACTGTCGCTATTGGGGTCGAATCGTTCATTTGCGGCCGAGCGAGTCCTCGCCTCGGGACTCGCGGCTGCGACGGCAATCCGCGCAGTCATCCGAGTTATTTTGCAGACACCGCCGGCAGCGAGGTGAAATTCGACAAGCACGGAGACGGCCTGGCGCGATACGAAATTCTCAATTTCCGCAAGGGGACGAACAACAATGGCGGGAACGGCTACCACTATCGGGTAAGGTTTCCATCCCTCTGGCGCCCCCTGATCATTGTAAAGCTCCCGCGATATCATCGCCGATGCATAATTGAACGAACCGGTCCTGCCCGCCGAGAGCGATAAATTCAATTGGGACTCCCCGAGGAGCCGCCCCATCCCCGCCTTCGCCTTCTGCTTTTGCAAACTTTAGTTTTCATCACCGTTCCGCTAATACGCGGGTAGCGCTTGAGATTTTCCGATGAGGATTCCTCGAAGTTCTATAACGAACCTGATTTGAATTCGAACAAAATGACAAAAGTGTCGAGTTTTATTTTAATCGAATTTTGGTCGGGAAATTGTAAAGTCAATGTAAAAAAAAAAAGGAAACCACGCTGCATCGAGGACCTTTCGGTTTTCGCCAACTTTAATTCTCATTCGCCACTCATTAACACATGGATGATGCAGCGCAAGAGATTTCCCGATGATCGAATAATCTGAAAAATGTATGGATTTCGTGCTCGAACGTTGCAGCCGTTTGAATCCTCCGGGAGATAGATTCTAACGAACCTGATTTGAATTCGGATAAAATGGCGAAGCAGAGTGTTCAATTTTATTTCAATAGACTTTTCATCTTTGATGAGTTGATGTAAAGTTGATATAGAAAAATGCTGCGCGGGAGATTTTTCGCGAACCTTAATTCTCATTATCATTCAGAGATTGATGGAGATTTCTCGGTGGTCGATTAATTTGCGTGAAAAGCGTTCGAATTTCGAACGAAAATTGCAACCGAATTTCTAACGATAAGTTTTAACGAGTCCATTTCGAGCAAAATGATGAAGCGGAGCGCTCATCTTTATTTTAAGAGCCTCAAATTGGAAATTGCGAACCCAATGCTAAGAATGCTGCCGCGATATTTTTTGACATTATACAGTCGAAATGAAATTCTCGATAGCCACAAACGTCGCGTCGGTGTTTCCAGCGGTAATCATGGTTGTTAAATCGGGAAAATGCCGCTATTTATTTTATCCCGGTATATTTTTTAAATACCGCCTTCTACAACGTCACGCTCGTTAATGCGCCGTGTAAAGTCATCGCGATCGATGTGACGCGACGCGGAATCGAGCGAAGCGAATGCGCAAAGAAGTAAGTAGCTCTGTCTTTTTAACGAGTAATTAAAGTTGCCCGACGACTGTAGTTTCGAGTGCCTGCGAGCTTCAGGGAAACCGCTTTTGCCCGGGGTAACCGAGGTAGAATGAAACCCTCGAGCCAAGAAAAATATCACAGTGTTTATAGAGACCGGGAAAATTAGAAATTAATGAGGCGGTAAAATTGCCGTTAAAAATGTCATTAAAGTTAAAATCAATCGAATCAATTGATTAATAACAAAACGGCGAGAATGGGGAGCATTCGAAAGGTAAAATTATTCATGGCTCTCTGTTGATTAATTTAACAAATTAAACAACAAGAAATTAATATCGAAATGTAATTTAAAAGGAAGTCACGTAATAATGTAGCGCGCATAAATGGAGAGGAGACTTGAAATTCTTTCTCTAAAAATACAGATAAAATATGAAAGGAATTTCGGTAACATCTCGCTCTCCTTTCCTCTCTCCTTCTCTCGCGCGCACGCGATCAACTGTCGGCGCCCGACGGAAAATTTGACCGGCTTCCAAATCGCGAAACGAGACGCTTGCGCGTGCTAGGGGAGGGGGAGGGTTCACGCTGCCGGGTCAAGCACGTGCCAAATCTCTCTGGTCGACAGGTGGTGGGCAAATGGTACAACTCCCTGGACATCCGGACGGAGGAGTTGGTGTGGGCGCGGGGAACGAAGGATATACCGATCTCCGCGTGCTCGTTGCCCTGCGAGCCAGGTATGATAAAGAAGCAACAGGGTGACACTTGTTGCTGGGTGTGCGACCAATGCGAGGCGTACGAGTTTGTTTACGACGAGTACACCTGCGTGGACTGCGGCCCGGGCCTCTGGCCGCACCCTGACAAACGGGGGTGCTATCACCTACCGGTTCACCATATCAGGTACGCGCACACCCGCGCCTCTGTCTCTCGCCGAAACTTTTGCGACGCGAGAGTCGCTGAAGAGTATCGCGGAGTGTTAATCCAGGGATTAATGGAAACGATCGCGGAATTCCGGATAGAGGAGAAATCATTGCGAGACAAATTTAGCGGAGTTACCACTGGAAATATGACTTATGGCTTGTTGCTTCAAAGATTATCCGAAAAGAAAATTTAATTTCATTCTTTAAGAATTTTAAGAATTGTACATGGAATAGAGGATTCGCTTTATGTTGAAGCGTTCTGCTGCTACAATTTTTGGCGGATTTCATCTCGCGACGGCCCAGTAAAAACTTAAAAGAAAATTACATTTATTAATTATTGTGTACCCATCATTATTTATATTTTAACAAAGTTCGAAATTGCTTTTCCCCAGAATTGGCCGATAATGGATTGTTTATATCCGTTATTAATTATGCTGTTAAAGTTTAAAATAAAATTGCTCTCCCAGCGTTGCACGTCGGCCGATAATAGATTGAAAGAGAATTATTTATTTTTTCCAGCATTATTTATTTTTCCCGAAATAGACGATGGTTATTAATGGACGGAAAAGGATTGTACTAATTAAACGCGGTGTGCGCTTCCACTTGTCGCAGGTGGAGCAGCGCCTTCGCCATCGCACCTGCGGTAATATCCTGCCTAGGAATCGTGGTGACCTTGGCGGTGGCGTGCTTGCTCTTCCAGCACCGCGATACCCCGGTAGTCCGCGCCTCCGGACGAGAACTCACCGTGATCCTGCTGGCGGGCGTGATGGTGTGTTATCTAAATACTTTCGTGCTTCTCGCTACGCCGACCACGGCGACCTGCGTTCTTCAGCGCTTCGGCGTCGGCGTGAGCTTCAGCGCCGTATACGGCGCCCTGCTGACCAAGACCAATCGGATAGCCAGGATCTTCGATTCGGCCTCGAGATCCGCCGTCAGACCGCGGTATATCAGTCCCACGTCGCAGGTCTGCATAGCGGCCGCATTAATCGCCTTCCAGGTAGGTCCAGGTGGATCCTATTCCTGTTTGTAGGGAAACAAAGTACATATTTCGAACCAGGTGTTCTTATTTTAATTTAACAAAATCTCATTCTCGCCATTGAAGATATAAATTATGGTCTGATTATTGGGGCAGGTTTTTCCAACTTCTTGGTAAGCTAATTAATAGTTAAATCATACGACTAAACTTGTTTAATTTGAAGGTAGAATAAAGGCAGATGTACACTGAAAAAAAATTCTGTTTAAGAACGGATGAGTTAGAAAATCTTGTAGGATTGATTAAATATTCTGATTATTATAATAGGAATTTATAAGTTATAAAGTATTGGGTTCTATTATAATAACGAGAATATTTGATCAAACCTACAAGATTTTCTGACTCGTCCGTTTTTAACCGGAATTTTTTTTCAGTGTATAATTTAGCTATTAATTAGCTTACCAAGAAGTTGGAAAAACCGATTCTCAGACGTATAATTTAACTATTAGTTAGCTTACCAAGAAGTTGGAAAACTCGGCCCTTAGTAATCTTCAATAAAAAAGTTAAATATAATCTTTGAAAATATCTAATATAGTTAGAGATTATATTTAAAAATTTGGTTCGAAACAGACACTTTGCCCAGTTCTCGCGCGTTTCGTTTCATTGAAACATGGTCCCTTTTCGATTCCCGAGGTGGTGCTCACGCTGGTTTGGATGATTATCGAGCCGCCGGGGACCAGGTACTCGTACCCGGATCGCCGCCAGGTGATCCTCAAGTGCAACATCCAGGACATGAGCTTCCTCTTCTCTCAGCTGTACAACGCCCTGCTGATCCTCATCTCGACCGTATACGCGGTGAAGACGCGCAAGATCCCGGAGAACTTCAACGAGAGCAAGTTCATCGGCTTCACCATGTACACCACGTGCATCATCTGGCTCGCCTTCGTGCCGATCTACTTTGGCACCGGGAACGCCCACGAGACGCAGATCACGACCCTCTGCGTGGCGATCAGCCTGAGCGCGTCCGTCACCCTCGTCTGCCTCTACTCGCCCAAGGTCTACATTATCGTCTTCCAGCCGGACAAAAATATACGCGGCAAGGTCTGCATGGGCAGCACGTTCAAGAAGCAGGGCAGCACCGCCGGCATGTCGTCCATGACGAAATGTGAGGCTGACACTACGTTCATTGGTGATTCCGGGCTACGTGATCTGACACGTTAACTTTGTAGGATATTTTCTTTTCGGTCAAAATGGGCAAAACTTTGATACATTGCAAAACTTTTTTTGCCGTCATAACAATCAATCCCTCATTTTCTTGCTATATTAACGTAATCAATCCCTCATTTTCTTGCTATATTCCGATGGCACACAAATAATATGTTCGATAATTATTTAATAAAAAAAGGATTCAAAAGAATATTTTGAAAATAATATGTCTGATAATTAATTAATAAAGATGGGATTAAAAAAATATTTTGAAAAAATTGGCAGAATTGATTTTCTGTTAAAAATTCCAGAAAAGAATAACGAGGAGATTAAAAGATGATTGATAAGAAGATAAGATTACAAAGGAACATTAATTTAAACGAGCCCTTCAATTTGATCTTGACTGAGTTTCGCCTATGAGGTTGCCTGTCAGATCGCGCCGCGACGTGAGGGCGACGCGGAATAATAATAGCAAAACGCGAGAAAGGAGCGCGCCTTCCCTTTTCCAGGACGGCTTTAAAAGGTACTCACAGCGTAAATCCGGCTGCCGTTGTATCGAAAAATCCGATATGACATCCGATCCGAGCCGTCGAGCGAATCGCCTCCGCGCCGCCGTTCGGCGGCTCTCCCGCACGAAAAGAAAGTAATCGATACACGGGAGACGCGCGACGGCTTGATATTCGATAGTAACGCGGCCGTTATAACGTCCCGGCTGGAAAATCTGGGCCAATCCACGCCGGAGAGATCCGGAAAGCTTTTAGTTTATTAAACGGTTCATTTATAAGCGCGCCCGACCACGGGCTCTCTTCGCTTTTACGCCCGTTTCACCCCTTTATGCGCTCTTTTCAAGCCGGGATCGATTGATAACGTTAATTTTCCGCGTGGAAATCGTTATTGCTGTCGTTTGGTCGTGATTAACTGTCGCCCAGCAGCGGCTACGCAATCACGGAGCGGATTACAGGGCGCGCGCGCGCCCGCTAATGGCCCCCCGAATGATTCCCCCCTAAGCGGCATTAAATTATTAAGTTAATATGCGCCACCGCCAGTCCTTCGGTCCTTTGTCCTCTTGCGAATTTATAAGTGGATTATCCGCCGGAAATTTTAGAAATGTTCGCGTGTCGCGGCCACCGGATCGTACGTCTCGCGGCCTGCGCATCCGGGGAACAAGGATTACGTAATATCGGTCGTTTTCCTTTAAAAAGCGAATTTTAAAGCACCCCCGTTTCTCCCGGCGCCATTAAGTTACGTCAGCAGCGTGGAGTCGAATTTTTCTTCTGTTCCCTTTTTCTTACTTTTATATAAATTAACCTCTTTTCGATCGCCATCGGCATGTTTTATCGATAAAACATACTCCGCTTTTTTTATCAGCCTGCATTAGTTTTTTTTTGTTTGTTATCCGCGCGATTCAATCTACATTAGTCCCACCCTTTCGGCGGAAACGGACCTTGAATTTATGACTCGAGGATTAGGACTCGCATCTCGACGTTTTCCTTGAAAAAATTAACGGCTTCGAAAGTGGAAGCGGGATTTCTGTTCAATTCCGTTTGATAAACGATCGATTATCGCTTCATGAAAAAACTTGGAGCGAAGGTCCTAAAAAAAAAAGTGGTCCCATCTGAGACGACTGCAAGAAGAAGGTTCATGCGACTTCTCGCCTCTGACGTCATAATTCGATACGACCGCGGCGTGATAACGGGCGCCCTCGAGGGATCCACCCCCGCCGGCGGGGGAGAGATCGGTCTATTAGCGAAATCATTTTATTCGTAATAAAATTCTCGTCGCCGGCAACGGAACGCCGACGCGCGATGGTCGACTACGAAATCCAATTATTTTATCGCGACGGCACGTGTTGACACTGCGAACGGCGGAAGAATCCTTCTGTACCCCTGAGGGGGGAGGGAGGAAGGGAGAGGGCTCGCGAGCGTGCGCGACAATGCGTTCGCGGCTTGCCCGACGTTCGCTTTCCGTTTTCCGCCCTTCCCCGACCTGGTGACTGATGAAGCGATTTTCTTTTTTTTTCTTTCCTTTTTGCAGACACCGGCTGCGAGTCGGCGAGCGAGAACGTGCCCATGCAGGGCGCCCTGACCGCGGCGGTGCGGACGTCCGTAGGGGTCACGGAGATCTCGTTAACGTCCAGCACCACCAGCAAGACCAATAACGAGCAAGTGGCGCAATTATAGACCACCCCCGTTGGGACTACTACTCGGGGGATGCACAGTGCCCTCGGAGAGAGCCAAGAGAGAGAGAGAGAAAGAGAGAGCATAAATAATTAGCAGATGGCTAATTGTCGACATTTCTAAATTTTACTCTGTTATCGGGGAGACTGATAATCGAACTGGTATTCGAAGGCGCGGAGACGCTGAGCGTCTCGCGACGCGGGTTATCATTCGCCGCATCTTCACCGAGGAGAAAGAGGGATGCGGAGATCCATCGGTCGTTATCATGATCGCTGTTGTCGTTATTGTTACTGTTGTCCTTGTGCATAAATTATATATATACATCTACACACATACAGGCGTGCGCGCGCGCGCACGTACACACATACACACACAAAGCCATACATGCGTAAAAGAAAAATGAAGACACACACACATATACGTGTACGTGCATTTATCGAGCAAGTGTATACCGTGTGACCCACTAATTCTAGCCGAGCACCTCGTGACTTGTATAATTTCGATTAGGAGCGTAAATGTTGATCTCGCGTTAATTCGTTCGGCTCCTCCGTTTATTTATCGGACATTTAACACCCCCGCCCCGCCCCTCCGACAGCGCCTTCCGAGATGAGATAATCGTATCACAGTGGACAATAAATAAATGTACTTAAAGCGTGCACAATTATATCTATTACGGAATATCGAGAATATTAATCGGGGATACAATTGTTTTCGACCTGATTGTTTCTCAGCCACTTCCCCCCTTCACCCCCTCCCCCTTTCCGCGGTTTCTTACGCAATTTTAAAGCGATTCGCAAAGCTGATCGAGTATTTCGGAAATCGCGCGCGAATGTCTCTCCCGTTTTGGAAACATATTACACGTATCCCTCCCGCGATACATAAGCTAAAGAGAGATTCCTTTTATATACGCGTAACTGTCTAATTCTCTTTTCTCCCTTTTTCCTATTACGTCGGGTTTCACAGGATTTTTGAAACGTTTGATCAATTTTGTGAATAATCAAGGAAGAAGAGCGCGCGCGTTATTATTGTACCGGGCGATTAAATCGCCCTGACTCCCGCGGCCGCCGAAGTCAAAGCGACGTACAAAAAAGAAAGAGGAAAGAGAGCGAGAGAGAGAGAGAGAGAGAAAAAAAAATACTAATATCTTTTCTATTGTAACGAGCGCGGCGAGAAAGTGAGATAGATCGGACCTGGAATAAAACAATTATTGAATGGCGTGTCAGAATATGTGTGATTTATTCCCATCCGTTATCCATCATTCCTGAAAACCGGTGTAAATTCGACGGGCTCAATTTCCCTGGATTTGGAATATAATAGGGATAATAGATGCCCTATACGTATTGCGCTCTTTCTAAGAACGGCGTTAGGTGTAACGATCGGCAGACGTGAACTCGACAATTTCGGCGCCTATGGCGATTTCCTTCTCTGGATATTTCATTTATTTATGTATCGATTGTCAAATTGAGGGCCGAGTTCACGAAGGCAATTACGTGAAATCGTTTTTCGCACTTCTGAAAAATCGATGTAATCGATCTAATATCTATTACTCTTTCCAGGGATTCATGAGATTGATATATCGAGGGCTTTAAAGAAAAATTCGTTTCGAAGTGGAATTACTATTTTCTTGATACATATATAAACAGCGATCGATGAGCAGACGGAATAAATAAATAAATAAATGTTGACACTTTCCGTCAACGGGAAAGATCACTAATGGACACGTCTGATGATTACGTTTGCGAGTTTTATATATTTCATGTTTTTGAACAGTGCGATTGCTATTCGATTTTGAAATTAGTTTAATCTAAAAGCTGGAGAAATATATATTTAATTCCATTATTAAATTAATATACATACAATTACTGTCAAATGAACTAATTAATATGTAATTTAGTATTGCTAATACCAGGCTTACAAGGAATTTACTGTAATACCGTTTATATATTCCTTCACATATGAATCAATTAGCATAAATTATAAAATTCTACTTCTTTCTTCAATTTCTCCTCGCTTTCATCATGCTAAGGGATCTAATCGCGATTAACTTAACCGGCAATTAATTCAATTAGCAAAATTGCTATTCGGCCTTCAGACGTAGCCTTTTATCAAAGCTGGAGAAATGTAATTTCATTATTAAGTTATTATACAATTATTGTTAAATTAATATGCAATATCTTGCTAATGCCACGCTTACAAGGAATTTACGGCAATGTTTATATATATTTCTCCACATATGCATCAATAATAAATCAGAAAACTGCTTCTGTCTTCAATTTCTTCTCGCGATTAAATCGCGATTAATTAAATCGGCAAAATTGTCTAAATCAAAATTTTTAATCGCACGACTCGCCTTTTAATTTAATTTTTCGTCATACGTTGAACAACAAGAAACTAACAATTCTATCCAACATAGATCTATCCAAAATAGAATATTAACGACATAGTACACTGAAAAATAAAGCTGGTTAAAAACAGACGAATCAAAATAGTTTTGTAGAATTGATCAAATATTCTAGTTATAATAGGAATTCTGCACCCAACAAAAGTATTTTACGTCCGAAGTGATTTTTCCTATAATCTCATATTCCAAGCTTATTGTTTCACAGCAAACATATTCTTCTTTCAATAAAGCGAAAAATATTTTTTTCTCTCTTAAATACTCTTGTTTATACTATTTTTCTCTTGATTTCATAGGAATTCTTTAGAGATCAATATAAAATAGAAACAAAATCTTCTAAGATTTAAAGGATTCCACCTATATAAAATTTTTTTTTGGATGTGAATATTATAAATTAAAAGTGTTAAGTTCTATTATAATAACCATAATATTTGATCAATCCTACATTGAAAAAAAAAAATTGTTTGTAGGAACTAAATTTGTATAGTTGTTTAATCCAATGATTGATTCAACAATTTTAGTTTTTTTAAGTTGTACTAAAAAAAACGTATAATCTATTCATATAATATTTTACGTCATTGTAATAATGTTTAGTTGGCCGTATTTTATTTTAGTTAGATGAAATATATTTTGCTTTTTTCAACAAATATTTTTTCTCAGCGTGCAAGATTTTCCGATTCGTCCGTTTTTAACCAGAAGTTTCCTTTTCAATGTACGTATATTAGTCGCTGATTTAATCGCCAATTAAATTAATCAAAATTTAGTCAAAGTGACCGCGAGAGCGGAGCTCGCGGCATTTTTAGAACGCTCGCGAATATTCCTCCGACAGCCACGCACGCACACATCGATCGTGCGTAAGCGTAAGCGATCATATGTCCCTTTCTGTTCGAAGTTGCATAACGTGCTTCGCTCATAAATACCAAATAAACACGTTCGTTTGGCCTCGCTCGCATATCGTGACGTATGATAACGGCAGCCTCGTATCGGTGACTATACGACCATTCCCGAAGTCACGCGAGCCGAGTCTTCGACTCCGGAGTTTCTTCGCATTCCTCTTTGACTGACTGAACGGTACCACCAGCTGATGGCTCTCTCCTGGCGACTGCTGACGGCCGCGCGACTGGTAGGTAAAAGTATTCGTGCGAGCGAAACGGTTTATCACACACCAGTGAAGGGAAGTCTTCTTCTTCGGAGTAAAAATTAAGGGAGAGACTGCCAACGCGACCGATTTCGGTTCTCCAGAGTGGGAGCTACGCGTGACGAGTTAGCTCACTCGGCGTGTTGGAAAATGAAGGGAGATCGTTTTTTCTTTCAACTTACACCATTCGGTGTCTAATTTGCGCAAATGTTGCGTAAATACGATGAAAGGTAGGAGAGAGAACAGGCGCAGAGTGATCGAAGTAAAATATAATTGGAGATGAAGGAAATTTTAGGAGAGAAAGAAACGGGAGAACGCAGAGCGAGAGGAGGGCATGACGCTTCATTAGAACGCGCCACGTGCCGCGTCGTTGGTATCAACAGGCCGCATGCCGGAGTGAACTTTGACATCGACATTGCGAGTGGTCGCCAGGGGAGTAAAGAGCGAATGAAGGAACGCGTCGAGCTGTCGCGTTCGGCCCCCAGATAGCACAAATCTTACAAAAATATCTCGGGAATATTCTGAGAACGTCCCTGTGTTCTAGGAATGTCCATACATTGAAAAATATTCTGGTTAAATACGGACGAATAAAAAAATCTTGTTGGATTGGTCAAATATTCTGGTTATTGTAATAGAAATTCTAATTATTATAAACCCGGGAAAGAATTTTCATATATATATAAATGTATATAACTATATATAAAGAACTATATAATTATATACGAAATTTCTCCATATATGTTCATACTAACATCCTTCCTTTGTAAAATTTCTATTTAATATAAGAAAAATGATAGTGATAATAAAAAAAACGAAAATGTAATTAAAAG
>VBVR01001716.1:0-27821 GCA_011638315.1 Tetramorium parvispinum | reverse complement strand
TTATCATTGTGTTTATGCAAAATATACATCCTGCAATATCAATTTTTAGTGGATCAAACATAAAAATGAAGATTTAAAATTTCAATGATAAGTATAGAAACTTGAGTATCATATAAGCAAAACTCACGAGTGAATTCTTAAAAAAGAAAATTTTTCTTTCTCATTATTCAATATTTATTAAAGTTTAAATCTTTATGTATATATATCACGTGTGTATGTTATTCATCTAATTTATTAAGTGGCAAAGCTACAAAAAGCAGGATTCTTTCCATCATTTTCCAAGTGTATTAAATACAACAGTATATTAAAGATCTACACGAGAGATGGAGATAGCAAAGGAACTTGTTTTGACTCTTAAACAAAATAATAAATCGCACGTTGGATACGGATTGCAAAAGGAGTGCGAGGCTCTCGTCGGGCATATCTTGCAAAATATGGTCAGATCTCAGATGCCTCCTCTGGAGGCTGTAGTGAAAAACGAGGTAGACTCCATCAGGTACAGAGAGGAAGGTACATATTTTTATTTCTCAGGCATTAACGTGCATGCCACCGATATGTTTGTCTAATTCTAATAATTATCGAACGGATTTTCAGGTAATCAACATTTTGTGATGGGCGACGACCTGGAAGCTATAGAGTGTTATACCCTGAGCTTGGCGTACGCCGACAGCGATGAGCTCATGGCATACGCACACGCGAACCGATCCGCCGCTTTATACAGGAAGCAATTGTACAAGGAATGCCTGATAGACATCGATGCGGCTTTGTCTCACGGATATCCCAAGGAAAAGCGGAGGAACCTGAAGGACCGGGGCGATAAGGCGATAACGGAGATAAAAAAGTTGCTGCAACTGGATTCAGAAGATACCGATCATTCGAGAACTGCAAAATCAGAAAATGTCGAGTGCATAGGCAACGGGATAGAAAACGATGGAGAGACCCCGAAGAAGCAGGGCGCGACAGCTAACGAAAATTATCTTCATTATGCAGCGAAGATCCCTCCGCGGAAGCCGCGATATCTGCAGGAGGAGAATTTCTCCAAGCTAACAAACGGCCCGAGCCAGGAAGCTCCCGCGGTCAGCGACGGCCTCGCGATATCCTTCTCTGAGAGATACGGCAGACACTACGTAGCGACACGGAAATTCAAACCTGGCGACATAGTCAGCATCGAAGATCCGTATGCACACGTTATTTATGAGGAACGGTGAGCCGCTACTCTTTGCTCGAATCTTCGTGTCTCTGCGTTAACTACCCAGCTCGTCAAAATCTGCAGAGAACAGATTTTGAAAGCTGCTACAAGTTTTGTCGATAGAATGTTGGTAGAAATATAACAAAATGTAGTCGATAATATAAGAAAAGGAATAAAAAAAAAAGAGATGATTTGAATATATCAACCTAGGAGAAAAAAGAATTTAAAGATAGTTTTCCCAGTGATTTCGTGCAATTTTATCGACCTCCTTAATGTTTAAAATAAACTTGCGTTCTCGTTGTTTGCAGGTATTACACGCATTGTCACTATTGTCTATCCAAAAGCTACAATCTAATACCGTGCCCAGAGTGTCCGATAGCTCAGTATTGCTCCGAGAATTGCAGGAAGCTGGCTTGGGAAGCATGCCACGAGACGGAATGCCCAATCCTGAAGCTGTTGATGAATTTACTCAACGTGGACAAGGATAAAATAAGGATGATTTCCAAAATCATTAGATTACTGATCATAGTAACTGAGAATGGAACGAAAATTAAAGAACTGCAGCAAGATATGAAAACGGCGGAATCTAATTCAGGTACACGTATTATCGTTCAAAATACTAATATAATTGGATTGTTGATAATCGCATAATGGTTCTCTTTGATCCTTTCTACTGCAGACAATAGAACGGCGGGGTTTACAGATACTGGAATATTAGATAGCTTTAGCGGTCGATCTGCGCTGAGCCTGGCGACCAATATGACTACGAGACCGTTAATTGGAATCAGCGCGTTCGCCTGTATCTCGGCGCTCGCGGTAATTCTTTTAGCTACGCAGACAAAATTTTTCCCTAAGAAATACGAGATCGACGACTTGAAAGACATCAGCGAATTTTCCGAGCTCAAGTTTTGCGCGAGCATAATGTTTCGTGCTTGTGTGATCATGTCATCTAATTGCTTTTCCGTAAGTTTCTTCTTTCATAATTCTGAATTTATTATGTATATCCATTAGCAAACTTGTTATGTTATTTAAATGTTTTTTACGACTTTGAAAATCTGAATATAAAATAATTGAGTGTACATACTTAAATTGTATATACATCTATTAAATGAATTAATTTATATCTACATGTACAATGGTTAAATAATTTTTATTAAACAATTTATATATACATATAAATTAAACTTTCTCTTTCTTAAGATGTATATATAATTGTACATTTATAATCTTACAGATACAACAAGAACCTGGAATTGTGTCAGGCTCAGGCCTATATGTAGCTCACAGTTTATATAATCATTCTTGTGCACCGAATACTTTTCGACATTTCGAGGGACTGACAATGATCACGCGTACCTTGATGCCTATATGTCCTGGGGATCAAATATTCACAAGCTACGGTGGCGTTTACGCGCACATGCCACGATCCGAGAGGAAGCAAAAAATACTGCAGGATTATTTTCTCGATTGCGATTGTCCGGCATGCAAGAACAACTGGCCGATGTATAATGAGATTTTGCGAGATCATATCGGATCTATTTCCAAGAATAAAGAACTTGTGGAAAAACTGAGGCCTTTTAGAGAAAGATTACTCGCAAATATGTATGACATTGAGGCGGTAAAGGCCGTTCTCGATATATTACACAGGGAAGTTAGTGAACATCCATGCGAGGAGATACTTCACGCAGAGCAATATTTAAAGAGTTACTATTTGGGTAAATTTAAATAAATGTTACAATTATAATGCTTCATGCTTCAGCATAGCTTTTGTACACGTAGTTCTGCTTACTACTTTTTGTTTCAATTCCTTGCTTACTATTCCCTTGATTAACCTAGGAATAATCACTTGAGATGATTTTTACACCTCAATAGCGAGAAAATGTTGTTCAGCCAGTTTTCTATATTCATCAAGAATCTATCTATTTTTTATTCCTCACATTTTTTAGAATATATATTGAGTATATCTATATACATAATGATCTCAACTACTAATAAATTGTAAAAAATATATGTAGTTAATGACTTTTAATTAGAGATAAGGGGTGTAAAAAAAACATCGAAGTGATAGTTTACGCAACAAAAAAAGCTAAGTAACTATTCTCAAGTTAAAACTTACAGCTTAATGTATATGTTTCCCCATTGCAATCAATAAAACTACTTTCAGCAGCAATTATCAATATAATAAACGACTGTTTATTTCCTGCTTTAATAATTTGCTAATTGCTTTATCAAAACGCTATAATAATGAAATTATAATGCAATTGATATAAAATATATTCTTCTGGATTTCAGATCCATAAACTGTCAAGAAGTATCGATGGTAAGATAATATTGTGCGAACGAATATTTTTTTCCTTTAGAATATTCTGCATTAAGAATATTATTATTAATTATATTAATATTATTATTAATTATTAATATTATATTAATATTATTATCAATATATATTAATATTATTATTAATTATTAATTATTATTAATATATTTAAATTGCATATGTGAAACGTCTTATACATTAACTTGTAATTAGTATGAGACAATTAGTAACACAATTTTATTTACATAGCACAAAACTCAAAAAATCAGATTTCTATCGATAAAACATTATAAAATTTTGACTGTTATAAAACAGTGTTTAGATAAAATAGATTTTTTTATTTAAATTATCTTTAAAATGTAATGATATTCTATCATAAGATTGTTAACTAGCAAAAAGATTTATATTAAAGAAAACCAGATGATTTAGGAGAATAAACAATATAGCACGATTTGAAATAGAAAATACATTAATAATTACTTATATATTTCATCATAATAGGCATTCAATAAATGACATGTTACAATTGGTATTTAACAGTGTCGGATAGGAAAAAGTTTCAGGGGCAGTGTTTCAATTTCATTCTGTGTACACTATACATTACTTTATCAAAATAAAAAACAATTTACAATGTTTACGAGTGCGAATATCTCAGCAAGCTCGGCGTCGATTCGATAAAATGAAGAATCGTTAATAGCACTTTACACTTAGCGATAAAAATTAAAATCCATCTCAACATGTAGATACATTTTTCTTTCTTTTCAAGCACGGACACACACACACGCACACACATGTGCGAAGTACAATATATTATGCTTCAAAGATTAAAATAAATTTATAATATAGATTCGCCAATAAAATTGCAAAAAGGACGTTAAAAAAACTTATCTACAAAGATTAAAACTTATCACACTAAAAATAAAATTAATGTTACTGTCGATATGTTTATAATTAAAATATTCATTAATTAAAATTTTGATCGTTCGTATTATTCGTATAAAAGAAAGTTAATGAAAAAATGCGAATCGATAGGAGGGCACATTTTTAGCAGTCTATCGCACTTCAAATTCATTTTTATATGATATTATAAGAGATTATTAGCGCATGTGTGTGGTTAAGAAAAACTGCAGTTTCCGGAATATGAATCATCTCTCGTGTGACAATCCTACTGAGATCAAAATTATAAGATATTTAATATAATCGGTACTCCCGCAAAAAGACAAGCTACGAAATATATCAATTTGCTGCGCGAAAAAAGCTATAATATATACTATGTATAGTATGTTTCTAAAAATTGATAAAGTATCAAGAAACGCATCCTGCGACATTAGTCCATTGTTGAAGACTATCCATGCGACTATTCTGTCTAGAAGAAAAGACTGCGAATAAATGCAACAATAAAGTAACTATGTCGGTATTTATGTAGTAAGTTAAGCGCTCCCGAGTATTCGAGGAGTCTTACAATGACAAATTCCTCGGTAACGCGGAGAGAGAAAACTTAACGATTAAGCAACATTGATAAAAAATATACTTTTCAACGCATTTTCCCTCGACGTCACGGCCATCAACAGATGTACTCCCCTCGAATTTGCCATGCTTAATCTCCTCGTTTGTCTGTCAAATATATAAACTCTACTTAAGTAGCTACGTTCTTTTTTTGTTGTTCGAAGCATCTCTATATCGCACCATACTTTTGCTCGCGAAAAGCTATAATAAGACGCTCGAAACGTTTCAAATACTGCAGATACTGCGGGTGTCGCGTGTCTTTAATAATTAAAAATATAAAATAATGGTAGATTTAAGGCTGCCATAATTCATGGTTTGTGATGTTTTATCATTCTCCTTATCTCTCTCTCTGTAAACTATAATCTGTTTTCAACAATTTATGATTACGCTGATTATATAACATGCACCAGATTCATTATTAAATTAATGAACAAATTAAAATCGATCGCGTAAAACAATAAATCAATTCTCGTGACAAATCGTTTAAATTCATTCTAAAATTGGATATTTTGATATAATACTCTTCCATAAAACTGCTTTATCTTAATTTATCATTTAAAACTTTTTATCAATAAAATTTCAAAATTTTCTCTGTAAAAAAAAAAAGAATTTGTATTTTTTTATATCATGATATCATGATAAATAAAACATTTTCTAGGCCTACTTTCGTTAAAAATCATTGATTCCCTGTCAATTCCAAGAGTTTTCCATTTGGAATACTTTCAAATAGAATACAATGAAATAGACGTCAATGAAATGCGTAAAGTTCGTATTAAAAATTGATCACTCGTCGCCTGAATATAACGCGAGTGATTATCGCTGAAATGCTGCGTAGAAATCTAGATTTCTTAAAAAATCTATGATATATAAATCCTATCTATATCGCCGCTGTATACACGTTTATTCGGTAAAAGTAACTAATTATTGATGGCTCTGTAAATGGAGCGTGAAATCGATGCATGGTCAGCATGGAGAAACGATATGGAACAGGCCTATGATCCGACCTCTTCTGGCCTAGCCAACGGCGCCTTGGACCTTTCGGTAGTAGTGGTCACTGTAGTCGTAGTGACCTCCAAATTAGCCAAATCCGCGGCATTAATCTGTAATATTTAAATATTTATCACTTAACAAAGTCTCATATCTTTCAAGATTTATCCGTTCAATAATTAAACACTTTACACTCATCTTAATGTTTAATTGTTAGTCAGTTTGTTAATGAATATCGCATGAAGGAAGGAGTGAAGAATTAATTAACAAAAATAAACGAACGGAAAGCTGATGCACTTAGTAGCGAAAAATCAATTGATTGATGGCGCATGAGGTATAATACAAGGTATTAAAGCATCAACGTAAGACTAATATCGAGGTATAACGGCCGACACCAATTAATTATAATTATATTCAGTGCCGTTTGCTGACCTCGACATTCGCGGGCAGAGTGATGGTAGCATGTGTCGTTGTTGTCTCGGTACCGCTGCGTATCTCTCGCTCTACCGTAGTGCCTGCGCAATAAAACAAACGCCACAAACAAAAACAATGATAAAAAAAAAATATAATGAATGCAAATAACATAAAAATGAAAGAAACGAAATGAAAATAATTTGAAGCGTTGGTAAACAAAGACGAAATGTAGACTAACTATACAATGTAAGGTAACAATGTGAATCGTAATCCGTCGAGTCTGTCGATTAGTGAGCCTGAAAAATCAGTGAGACATGTTGACCCAGAGGATACTCGCTTATGCACGCAATTAAATTGTTCGTGTAAGAAGCTACTGCACGTATATTCAAAGATCAATCTCATCTTTACGAAACGTCAATCTGACAGTCCAATGATCAGGTGGCTTTAAATTGCATAATAGTCACTTCACAGATCTAGATCGATTGCGAATTCACTCACTGTTTACATGTTGCGTTTCGTTCGCCTGACTCATCTCGACCTCGCCATTAGCGGTCGTGCTATTCGTGGTTTGTGTGACCACGGTGGTCGTTTTCACCACCAGCGACTGATTTTGAGTTGATATCTCGGAAGTTCGGGCGGTCACCTCCATCTTAAGTCCTGCCAAACGATTGTGGAGATCTTCGGAAGACGTCGCGTTTCTGAAAAGTGGACTGTTACTGCCAAAAAAATGGCAAGTACATCGAATGCTAGTTAATCAATTAAATTAATTAACATAGCGGCGAAACAAATTATCAAGCCACGTGATATGTTCAATTTGTACACACATTAATGTACATATGTGTACGTAAAGTAGTGATATTAATTGAAAATTATAAATTTACTAAACGCAAAATTAAAATAAAACTGATCATAAGCAAATAATAAATTAGATAAAATATCTGATAATGTCAACTGAACTTACAGCAAATGATCTTTAACACTGTCGATTGTAATATCTCCGATAGAACTTAAATCCTGACGGTCGTCTTCCCCGTTTACATCTATACTACTCGTAGCCGGTCGTAGCGACGATTCCTTCGGAGATTCCTCCTCCTCAGCTAAAAGACATGCGTTCACATCGACACTAAACGGCACTATTGCGAATAAGAACATTCCCTACTGTCTCGTTAATCGACACAAATGGTAATAATGGTTCAGTTGTGATTGGGATCAGAACACACGTGGATAAGCACACATGTATATGCGGGTTATATAAAGTACGCCAAGCGGTTACACATATACGCAATCGCGTTCGCACAGAAGCCGGTGGTGTATTCTGTTACGTAAAATGTTAAAAAATTTATTTGTCCTTTAGATCTGTGGTCGGATTTAATTACAACTTTCGGCTCCATCTTCGTGTCGACACTCACTGTCTCTTCCTTATCGTTCGCATCTTAATAACGGAATCGCGCCGTAATTAAGACATGCGACGACGCTCCAGAAACGGCCGAGAATTGCAATTAAATCCGACCACTGGTTATTCGCGTCAACATATGTGGAGGGTTTTTAATACTCACTGGTACCCACTACGCCATTTTCCGTGATAATTCTGTTTGCCGTCGTCGGTGGTTGACTTCCCTGCGTCTCCCCTTCGGTTTCCGGTGCTCCAGCAATAACGCCTTGTTCCTGTGCGACTTCGTTAACATTTTCTGTATACGATCGAGCGTGCGGTGGTAAATTGAGCGCGCAATGCGCCTTTGTCATCTTCGCAGCCGACAGAGAAATTCGTTGGAGTTCTGAACTCGAGTGAAGATATAGCGCCTCTCCGGCTTTCGTAAATATTAAGGAAGAAATACCACTGAAAGATGAAAAATATACATAGTCAATTCGCAAACGTTTGAAATATAAGATACAAAAAAAAATAATAATACTGACTTAATGTCTTCTCTCTTGATTGCAGCGGCATTCAACTGTCTTCTCAGTTCCGGTATACTCAGCACTAGACAATCACCAAGATTCGTTAGGCAGAGCAAGCAAGTTTCCTCGTGAGTTCCCGCTGGTTCGATGAGACACGAAAACTTGGCAAAACCTGTTTTCCGCACTCTGGACCCCTCATGAGCGGTCAATTTGTACTTGCAATACGGCTTTAAGGACGGAAGATTGAAAATTTTGAACTGCTCCTCGCTGGCAATCACGACTCTGTGCGTGGAAGTCATATCGGGTCCGGGTGTCACGCCCTTCTCTGCCTCATAGGGTTCCGGCAACGGCACGCTGGATCCATCGAGGATCGTGATCGCGATTACAGGCGCTCGATGCTTCAGTTGTATCTCCTTGCCCAATGTACAATTGACATCTTCTTCCGTTCTCCTTACGCCGGCCGGTATAGCTAATGTGAAGACGTAAACCGTGCCATTATTGGTGCCCGCCCAAAGTGTGGGTGTTGTATTTTGTACTGTAAACAAATATTTTAGGTCACTTTTGTAATCTGTTCCTGATATTATATTTACTAAAAAATACTAACAGCTAATAATGTAACTCCTGGCGAAATACAAGCATCGAACCATAGAACCTAGAGCATCGTCAACGGGTCTCGCTTCCACTTGTCTTTCCACCGGTTTTAATTCCGTCGGTGATAGATCGCCACTCGGTGAAGAAGCAACGCTGGGATTAAAGTTTAATAATTACACATTGCTTTCCTCATATTTTGATTAAATTGTTAAACTTACCTGTCTTTCTTTTTCTCCGGTGCGGTATTTCGCGTAGGGCTGTTAGCGTTTGCTCGATGTTGCGAACGTCCCTTTCTCAATCTTCTAAAAGATTCTCTAAGGGATTTTTTGAAAGATTTCCGTCGGGAGATAGGAGTGTCGCCCGTACCAGAAAGATCTGTAAAACATTTTTATTTACAATATTGGTATAAAAAATAAAGCAATTTTAAACAAAAATGCATGTTTTAAATATTCATGCAAATATTCAAATTTCAAATTTTTTCTTTAGATTTTATTCTCTATTTAAAGTAGAAATTTTAAAACGAAAGATTTTCTATTAATGTCCAAGTTATATTGATCGCTGAAAAAAGTTGCCTGTTTTATTGCAACATTCACATACCATTTGGATTAAGCGTGCATTTAACACTGACGGCTTTCGATCTGGTATAATCAAAGACAGCGAGTCCATGTGCTGTGCCGGCAGCAAGTAATCCCCATTCACTGTGCAAGGCTAACGCCGTGACGGCGGCCGGTGGGTACAACTGTAGAAGGCTCTGCGGTTGAAATCCGACCGCAAACGATATACTCGTCGTTCTCGGCGGTAGATGATCATGACCTTTCCACACGAATCCGTCGCGATCATTGACAATGTTCATTGTTACGGCCTTTATCTCCTTGTTGGTCGCTTCCGAAGAAATGATTGCGGTGATAACGTGGCCGGCGGTGCCGGCGATCACCAATGTTGAAGATAACGGGCAAAGGAGAACCTTTTTCACGGCAAGTCGTGGATCATCGGAATACGGATCGAAGATTCCGACCTTCTTGAACGGCGGCCACTCATCATCATCGTCCTCTGGGGGCTGTTCGAGAACGTCCAAGTGCTCGCCGGTGAATAGAATCGACGAATTGTACTTGTACAGAGGAGTTAGAGCAATGTCGGACGCGTTCCAGAATCTGACGGTGCCATCCTCATGTCCGGTAAGAAGTAGCTCTCTGTTTTTAGGCTTGTCAGGATTCGCCGGTTTCTGACAGAGGATAATGCCACCATCGATGGGCCACGGCTTGTCTGAATAAAGATGCTCGGTCTGCGCTTTACCAGCTGCCACAATCGCTTCCCAAAGTTCCTCAGGAACATTAGGCACGTGTTGGGAACAAGTCACCTATAACATGAAAGAATTTATATATATTTTTTTCACAATTTAACTACGTTTTATTTCAGAATACTTACCGAGCTTGCATGAAGAGATACTAGGTAGGGCAGGGCCATCATCTTCCATTCGGGATTAGTCAAATCGATAGCTACCAATTCTTCCTCGGCCAACACTATAAGCGCTTCCGGATCGATAGGGTTCTCATTGTTCCCTTCCTCTTCCTTGGGGAAGATGGTAAAAAAGTCGATGATCTTAGACGTGAAATCGAAAACGACATGCTTCTCCTTGGTCGTTACAGCGATTGTATGTCGATCCCCATAAGTGGCGCGTTGCATACCACCGGAGAATAGTACGAGTTCGCCATGTCTATGGAAAAGATCAGTTGAATTCGTGAAGAAATAAGAAAGGGAGATATATAAATTTCAAAGCTTACTCCGCGGTAGGATATACGAGGATTTTTGTTACGGCCTTGCATGGGAATGGCCCATAAGGTGTTGAAGGGTCCGGCGCAGCATCGCTACCCGGACTCCAAAATGCGTAGGAACCGTCATTGTGCGATGAGACGAAACGATTCTCGGAGATCCAGTGGACCGACTCCAGCTGTTGCGTGGAGACGAATGTCTGCGCACGCGAAAATAAACCCATCAGCTGCGCGTACACGTTCCACCAAAGACCACCAAAGACACAAACGACAATCAGAACGAGTGATACCATCTCACAATTCATTCTTAACCCTGCTGTTCCATTCGATTTCATTTTATTCAACTATAATTTTTTAAGATCCTATAATTTTGTGGCAAAACGATAAAAATGTTCAAAATAAGGCTTATATTCTCAACTCACTTTTTGGAAAAAAACTTCAGAATAAAATCTGTATGTTAAAGATATTAATGTAAGACTCTACATAAGAAAATAAGTCAAAGATTCATAATGTTTAGCCTTAATCTAATAATCTTTGCATTAACAGTTTTTAATTTCATAGATTCATTAATTCTCCATTCTTAAATATGTATTCATAAAATTTTTATCTAACGGCAACCACATTGGCAACATTGGAAAATATAAATAGCATAAAAATTTATTTAAATTTAAAATTGATCAGTATTAGAAACGAATGGGCTAGCAGAATTAAACATTGACCCACACTGTGTTGTTTTGCAAAAAGCATGTAAGCGTTACAGCATGTGACTATTGCATTTGCCAAAGTGTAATTGTATATACATAGAGATGTAATGAAAATACAAGGCTACCTGCTGAGCTCCTGGAGTGGCTTTGTTCCACAGCACCATCAAACCTCGGTTATAACCGATCAGGATGTTGTCCGGATGCCCTGGCTGCTCGGCTATGGCTTCGACCGCCCCTGGATTTTTCTTGTAGTCTTCCGGGACGCTGTGCAACAAAAACAGTTTAATGATCTCAGACATAGTGTAACCCTTTTCTTTCTGCTCTTAAATAATTCTCAGTTTAAAACTTAAAGTTATTACATTTTTTATTCTTGTAAATAGGACTTTTTTCAAAGTTTTTTTTCGGGGTTTTTTAATAGAAATAATTAAAATGATCAAATTTTATGATTTATCTCGTAGAATTGCAATAATAAAATTTTGTCTAAAAGATTAATGGCAAGCGAAGCACTTTTCATAATCTTGTTATCATTTAGGTCGAAATACAAAAGATAACAAAAATTTAGGTTAAATTAGATAATGATAGATAATCTATTTACTTCTGCATCACGACATCTTGATAGATAATATTCTCCGGCGTGACGAAAGTCTTCAAATTTAACAAGTAGATGTTGCCTCCTTCCGTTCCCAACAAGAGATGTTCCCCACTAGATTCAAGACACATTGCGGATATCTTCTTTAATTTCCCTTCCAACGATAACGTCTTCGTTTCGACCAGGGAACTTTCATTAATCTCCCATAAATGCAATGAATTGTCATCGCACAAGGACACCACGCGACCCTGCAAAATACCAAACGGATCATAAAATGTCTGTCATAACGAAATATATAGTATATTCCATAGAGCAAAGCATCCTCAGAAATATCTCCTTCATTTGACTTTTAAAAATATTATTTAACAGAGATGCTCCAAACTTTCTACTATATTCCTTTTTATACATACATATATTTAATATTTTATTAGACAGGAAATTTTAACAACGGTTTTTATCTTAGAAAGTCAGCGTGTGTTCCTAACATAACGGAAGTAATAAAACGCTTCGCAATAAGATCAGCGGCGGCGGCGGCTGCTGGCCTCTCCTATCACTATTATTACACGGAGAAAATATTCGCATAATCTCGCAATCTCTCACGACTTCTCAACTCTCGTATTTTTCTTATTTTGCAACTATCGTGCGCAATACACAAAGCGAAATATCACAGTAAACGTAAAATCAAACAGATTCATTTGCATTCAATCTTTATTTGAGATTACTTATTACTTGTATAAGCATTTTTTCTGTTTAATATTAAAATTTATGAATACTGCATTTGAAAACAAACAGTTCAAAGTTAATTATGAAAAACCTGCTAAAATAAATGGGAAATCGAATTTATAAATTGAATAAAAAGTAATATTAGATATCTAGCATAGACTAGCTACTATCTTATCGGCTTCGAGATTTACTCGGAACCGCTTATCGTGATAACGAACGTTCATGCTTACGCCGTATTGTGCGATCGTAAGACCAAATGTGCGATTCAATTAAAAGCCACGCCTGATTCAAGCAATATTACAAAAATATATGTTAAGTAAGTCAACGTGCTTACACAAATTTTGCAAATTTACGGGACCATTAATATACCGTATATTATAGTTACTTAGTAAAAGTATATAATTACTTTAATATATCATTTCATAATAAGCCTCTTAAACGTATAATAATAGCTATCATCTCGGTTATAACAAGCCTCTCAGACGTCTTTAAGAAACACTTGATTAGAAACATATTAAGATAATTTCATTAACACTATTAACACACTTAAACGTTTTATCCACGTGTCTGCCGGTAAACGGATAATTAAACATACGGAAGCGCGAAGAAAGTCTTATTTCCCACGTTTTACATCGTGGGCTCTAATTGCATTCCGCATTAATTGCGACGCATCGTCGTGATGTCGTTGCACCCGTGTATTATTTATCAGTACACGCGTGCGTGAGCACATTGTACGGTGTCGTACGGGATTATGCAACCCGCTGGCAATATAAGCGGAACACGGTGTCGCCTTACTGCTGGCGCGATGCGTGCGATTTTAACGGAACCGCAAAAGTTAGCACCTTTTTACGTAAATCGCTGTATAACGCAGATGCAAGAAAATTTGAACGAATATACAAGAGATGCATACGATATTCTAAAGTATAAAAATAGTAGGAATGCATACATTTTGAAAACTAATTAATAAACAAGATCCTTATATTTTATGCAGTCTAATTTTTCAAATTTTAGCAAACTATTTAATCCTCGATATAAATAAAAAAGTGGCGATTACGCGAGGGGTAAGGAATCGATTCCAAAAATTAGTTTTCTTATCTAAATGCAATCTAAATATAAATTAACGCATTAATCTCTCACCTCATTGGGCAGCGCGACAATCTTCGTGACGGCATTCTCACCGCTCTCGACGGAATGTTGTCCATAGAACTCTACGCCTGGCCTTCCAAAACTGATGCTCGAGTCAAGGAATTCCAAAAGAAGAAGGTATTACATAATATTGTATAAATGTGTGAAACTCCAACATAGGAATAACATGCGTCTCATCCGAAAGAATGGACTCTGAGATCTTAAATTTGGGAATAATCGACTTGATATGCTGACAGTAGAATTCATCATTCACAAAAACAGCTGTTGAACAGACGTAAGCGCAAACGTTATCGCACACTTCGCGAATTCTATAGTAAATTGTGCGATGAACGACGCAAATTTATTAGGTCATTGGGCTGTTATTATGCCAACGAATAGTTGCGTAATGCAAATTACTTTAAATGAATTCTGAAGGAGAACTAGTCTAGATTTATTTCTTAATATTCTCTTAAAGATCAATTTTCTCAGAAAATTTGATTTAAATTTTCTTTAAAAAAACTGATAAAATTGAATTTATGTAAATTTTCTCTAAGTTTTACATAAGACTGATTCGTTGAACTCTTCGTTGCATCTTTATTGACAAAATAATTAATTTATGAAATACCGTTCATTTAAAACATATATAAATTTTGATTAGAGACAACGAATGTATACAGTTTGATAAAATTTTTATCAAATCAGCTTTCTGTTTCTAATTTTTGCACCTATTTCTTAATAAAGACTTTTCATTTGTCAACTTAAGTTTAGCATTGCTCGGCATTCCTTATTTAGCACAAGGATGTCACCTACTTTTTACTTTCGATCAATATTTTCTGCAACCGCAATGGTGTAATTTACAAATGCTGCATTCTCTAGTTAAAATAATTTCGTGTCCATTTTCGGCTCTTAATCAATCCGAGCCCATTTTAGCGATACAGAGTCTGCTAGTTCGTAGAAAGCTGTCGAGTCTAAAAACGGAAAACTAGATAAAGTATCGTCGTACGAGCCGTTTCGAGTTACGGAAAGAGTTCAAGAGGCTCATGATTAAGTTCAAATATAGTTGAGATGCTTGTAAAACACGTACGCTCGGCCGGAGGTTTCATCAATGCGACGATGAGGTGTGCCGTACAGATAATCGCGTATACGTATATCTATTGCGAAATAATAACGATTATCTGGTGATTACGTAGTCCTTGGAAGCATCTGCCGACAGTGCACACGCGGTTACGGTATTAAACTGGCATTAAATTGCCGACTCGCTGACGTGATGATTATTTCGCCACGATCTAACATCCCGTTTAATAGCATCTACGAACGAAACAAAAAGCGTATAAATTTCCGCGTATCGACAGGATAATTCTCGGATCGTATGTAGTTCTTCTCACGTAATTCTTTTTTTTTTACTTTCTTTTATAAATTGCAATCAACTTTCGATTATGCTTGCATGAACATTTCTAAAAAAATAATTTTTTAAATATAAATTTGCAGCTATAAATGTGTAATATCATATTTGATAAAATATCATATGTATATCATTGATAAAAAAATTATTGTAAAAAATTAAGTTCTAAATTACTTATTAAAAAAATGTTTTCTATTAAAAAATTTGAAAACTGCAAAATTGGCAATAATTTCAAACTATAATGTGATAATACAATTTCTGTTGATGCTGGTTTTTTTTAAATCAATTATTCTTGCGTATCCATGCATTAGCAAGCGTTGACAAGCTCGAGAAACGAGAGCAATTAAGTATTGCAGAATTGAATTCACGCTGACCTTAATGCCGCAAATTGTCGAAAACTTCAATCTTTCGACAGTTAGCGACTTTCTTAACGTAAAATGGTTGTGAAATATCGCGTTCCCACAAATAAACATGTAATAATATTGGTCAGCAGTCTTACGAAGTCAAACATTTCGATCGAATGCTGCATGTGCATTTTCGTGAACAATCAATATCTCTGCATTATGCAAACGAGGTTGTTCTTAATTGACGAGTTCAGTGCGACGGATGTCTAGTCCGGTTCCCCGAGGATGGCTGATAAAATTAGGATTGAGACACGTAAACTTCAACCATTGTTTCCCCAAGTTGTTAAAGAAAGTAAATGACAGACTGTTGCATTGAATTCTTCAATTAGGAATAAATGCACTCACATAACGTGAGATTGTTACACGCGAACACCATCATGAACTCTAAATGTGATTTAATGTTTCTTCAATAATACCTTGCTCTAAGTAGAATGTAGGTTTATAAAACATACCGCAAGTGATTTATGGAGTCTTTGTTAAGCAATCGCCCGCGGCACCACGAAACAGATTTTCCTACTGAAGCAATAAAAAAAGTCATAACAAGTATTTACAGGCGACCTCATATTTACAGCAGTAATAGCTTTCCATTTTGTGGAGAATATTTTTTTTCTGTTTAGTGAATTAATTAAAGTAAAAAGATTCCAAAGCGTTCTTTTAAACAAAACTGAATAAAATATAACGCATCTAATACAAAAATTCCTCCAAAGGTAATGTAATACTAATTTTTATAACAAATAATGTATATTATTTGAACTTTTCATACTTTCTTCTCTTCCTGAGGAACGAAGCCTCTCAAGGATTAATAGATCGATACGCGCGATCATCGAGTCCTGGCAGTTGCGTCTCGGGACCAGATTATAAATACCAAACGGGAAGAAAGCGAGATAGACGGAGGCGGGGAGGCAAGAAAAGCAAAAGGATACACCTTGATGGCGCCGGATGCCGTGCCGATGATCATCAGCCGCAGACTCGGATCCCAGGCGAGAGCGGTTGGCTTGTTCGGGAAACCATGCTGCACCGTCTATAACGAATAAAAGCGGATCTATTAGTGACGTTGAGTTCGATCAATTTCTTGACATCATAAACAGAATTATGTTTCTAGCTGTCTTCGTTGATGCTTATTGCATTCATCGTTTGACATTGGAGGTCAAAATAATTTTATCACATGAACTATTTTCATTAGAGACATTTAAAGAAATTCTATGATAAATATAACGATGCAAAATAACATGATGATCATTGCAAGAATATTAAAACTTAAAACTACAATTTAATTAATATTAAAGAAAAAAGATGACTGTCATCAGTTATAAACTAGGAGAAAGTCTATGCATTATATAATATATGTATTCTATCACTAATATATCGTAAATTATTTCATCTTAATTTAATTACGTTAGTATAGAGATATGCAAATACATTTCGTTATATACTCATAAAGCTTATATTAATCTATGAATTAATTATATAGTTTTGACAATCATAACAGTTTTGCGTATCAAATATGAATTTCATGATCAACGAATAATTAAAAAAAAAAGTTATTCCATGCATTAATCGCGTAAACATTAATTTCTATATTCGATGTGACTTTCCAATTAATGCTCATTATCATTTTATCGCTTTTAGTGTTATCTTCGAAGTTTCTGTTCTCTTTCAAAATCCCAACAATACAATTAACATTCGCTGCTTTCGATCACATCTATCCCTATTTTCAATTATTTAAATTTCCTTAAAATATAATTGAGGACCAATGGTGAAAAAAGATACATGTCAAAATATTAGAAATTAATTTTTTAACGATAAATTTATTTTAGTTCGCAAAAAGTAGTATTCATATAAATATTGAATAACAAAAAGTATTGAATAAGAAAACTTTAAATTTATTCGTACTGAAAAATTTTATTTTTTACACTTTCATCCTTTTCCATAACTAATCCTCAATTAGGAACCGCATTGAAGAGTCTTGGCGCGGCTATTGATGATTGATTTGGTTAAAAGTTACAACGACTCAGTCGCGATACTCACGATGAGTCAGATTTTGACAGTGTCCGTTAATCGAGCGTAGCTTATCGTGCCCGTTCATACCTACACGCGCGCGTACGTCAGCATACGAGGAGATATACGTTCCGGCTGCGGTAAATGTGCCTTCGGAAAGCAGCCAGCACAACGGCTAATGAAGACTCGCACGGGCGATGAAATATTGTTGTTGCGCGATGCCGGTCGGTGGACCACGCTCATTTATTCCCGTCCCTTCCCACGGCCAATTATAACACCCGCGGGACATACACAAGTACGTCCTGGAGACCTAAAATCTTCATGCGTTCTCTCTAAAGCCTAAATATATAGAGGTATACAAAGTGAGTCTTGAAATCAAATCGAGAGTCTTCAGAAGGGCAATCTTTTTCCTATTTAAAATTATTCTCTAAATATATAGAAGTATACAAAATGAGACTTGAAATCAAATCGAGAGTCTTCAGGAGAGCAGTCTTTTTCTTATTTAAAATTATTCTCAATCCTTCGATTGATTATCTTTTAAATTATTAATTAGTATTAATGTACAGCGAATGAATAGTGATGCAGAGAATTGTCCTTGAATGGAAAAAAAAAATTGCGTTTCGAAGTTGTATATTAAGGCCTAATAGCTGTAAATGATGGAAGATAAGATTTTCCGTGAATCGATTGTGTAAAGTACAATTAACAAATCTTATTGTCATTTATAAATGCATGAAAACTTTATTTTCTGAATATCTTGATTCAATAAGATATTTAATGTTACTTGTTGGGAAATTGTAACAGAATGCAATTTTTCTTTTCAAGAGAAAGAGAATCACAATTTAAATAAGATATCGTATACAAGAGTATTTGTTACAAAAATAATGAAATTTAGAATTAAAATTAAGATCAAAATGGGTTAACATTATTTGCGGTTTATTTCACTTGAAACTTTCGTCATCGAAGCTTTTATCATAATTTCTATAAAGTGTTGTATATTCATTACGAGAAAAAAAAATAGTTTCACAAATCAAGATCTATCTAAATGGAAATTTATTAAAATGTATAAACTATCTGCAAAAGAAATACGTTATTTATGATTTCGATGCAACAGAGATTTCGTCCAAGCTAAGATTGCGATGGAAAACTATCGTCATCACCACACTAATTTAATAGCCTACGTTATGATTTCTGTAACCCCTCGATAAATATACAGGAAATAAAATAGGGAAAAATGTACAGAGAGAAAATATTTTTCTATCTGGAACTGATAAAGATTTTCAACAAGTCTTGGTGATGAAAAGATTTTGTTCTCGTCCCGCCGATAGATGCATCGACCAGAAACGTCGAGATTAGAAAAACCGGTGGTCCCGGACCTTGGCTCTAGCACCATTTCCATAAGAAAAGGTGTCACTACCTGCACGTTGTGCTAAACACGATCCTTACGAAAGATACATCCTAACGAGAGTTAAAGCGAGACATTGCGCTGGTATTCTGCAACAAAGAAGCGCGCGTGCGTTCCTTCCTGCTTCTTTCAAGTTAAATTCGCAATGAAATTCGCTGTCAAACGATGCAAATAGACATAATTAAAAAAAATGCATTAAATTAATTTTGACTCATAAACAGTATTTAGCGGTATTTGACGGCATACGATTAATGGATTCACTGCGACAGCATCTGATCTGATAGTAATAACTTTCTAAAAGGAAAAAATTCTCAAATTTAATTTTTACGACTTCATAATTACACATCTCTCGGCATTTCCATATATTAAAAGCTAAAAGAATCGACTTTTGATATTTTTCGATGTAGATCAAAAATATATAAACTTTCCACCGGAGATATTAACAAGTTGTTTACGAGCTTCGATATGGTACGGGGGCTACGGTTCACGATCGCATCCAGAGCACGCGAGATACGCAAATTGGCGAGCTCCTTTCTTCCCTTCCTTGCCAAACGAGGTATGGGAACTCTCTTCTTTTCATCTACACCTTCTACGCCGGTTTCTCCCTTCTTTCTGTCTCCTCAAATAGCGTGAGCGTGCACCGATGAATGGACACTATTCGCACGTCGCTATTTTCGAACTCTTCGAGTCATTTGCATACCGGGGAGAAAAAATCGTCCAGACAAATATCAAGGTGATTGAACCGTATTTGCTTCGTGACGGCACTGGATCGTCAAATACTCATCGTGGAAAATACGTGGAAAATACGTTTACGTCAAACTCCGAAGAAACATGTTCTAATCTTTTCCATCATTTCTCAACTGAAAAAAATACATGTTTACTTAAATCAGAAAAATTACGTATTTGAAGTTTGATTTTTCCAATAAAGTTATCATACATATAATATCGATTAAAAGATGCAGTTTATGAAAACACACCCAAGTAAATACGAAAAAAGGGAAGGTCCCGAGGATCTTATCATATTTTGTTTGCTCGTAATACCGATATGATCACTCGCTATCTATATGATATATTGAAGTTTCTCGTTTGGCATCAAGCTATCGAAGAATTAAGCGTTAGGTAAGATATATCGAGTTTAACTTGTTAAATAAGATTGATTGGTATATGATATGTTAATAATATCTCGGACTTTCTTCATAATCATAAAATCAAAAAATATATAAATAAAACACTAAATATATTTATACATATATATTTTGGATATATTATCTAAATGTATAGAAGAATAAATTTCTAATACTTTATACAAAGATTGAGAACACCTTTCAATCGAATTACATAAGAATCAACAAGTCTGTGTTGCATCTGCACCGAAAAAAAATTGCAAAACTTCAAAAAGCTAAATAAACAGCACAAAAGTGAGATATTTTTTCTTATTAATAAAAAATAAAAGATTCATATTATATATAACATTTACATTACAATAATAAGAATAACAAGAAAAATTACAAGAAAATTAACAGGAAAATTTTTTCAAAATATAAAATATCTCATGAAAAAATGAGCATAACGGTGAGCTTATGTCCATTTCTATCAATATAGATTAATTTTAATCTCGGCTTAACTTTTTATCTTTCTTCAGTTCTAAGAATTGAAAAAAGATACAAGGTAAACGAGATTACATTTATATTGATAGAAATGGACATTAGTTGGATAGTGTTTAGGGCTGGGTTTGTCCCACCACTGCGACCTGAATTTACTCTTGTTTATTTTCTTTTCATGCACTTCGTGGAACTTCTTCGAGAATCCACAGCGTGAGGAATTAAATATAGGGTTGCTATAGGGTTTCGCGATTATGCATACAACGCACTACGACTCATCACGTTAGACGGACACATGTGCATTGGCAATACTCTTACAGTGAAAAGCATCAATAATTCTCTTTTGCTCATTTAAAGACTAGAAATAATATTGCTCATCTACAAGTAGCATCGGTGAATGATAATTTAGAGGGAAAGGGATTTTATATTCTCTGAAAATTTCACTTGTAAATAAGGTCTATGGAATTGCACCTCCAAATGCAAATTTTTCTTGTAAATGATTTTAAATCATGTTTTTAAAATCGTAGCTCAAGTAAACCTTTGTTAATTTGTCTTCCGTTGATAAACGCGAGATTATATGTATATTGTACAAAGATAAAAAAAATCGTTATTTTTGTAAATACATAAACATTGTACCTATCTACAGTTAAATCTCAATAGCCTGTCTTTTTACATTAGCAGAGAAATTTGAAGCGCTTCGAACTTGAAAATTCTAACGCAATAACGATGATTTTGTAACGTCTTTTTCCAGCTCAGGTGCAATATTGACTTGTTGATTTCCGCGTAATTCACTCGAAAAAGCCGTTCCCAGTCACTTGCGCGACTGATAAGAGGTTTCGACGTTTCCTGCAGATTGCACAGACCTAACGGCAGGAAATTATCTGCTGGCGGGGGTTCTCCTTGCATGCGTGCACCTTGTGGAACGCGCTCGTCTTGTCGAACGATTGAACGATCGCGCGTTTAATGGGGCATAATGAAAAATACAATGTCGCATTTAACAAAGACCGCGACTTCGTAACACTTGTACGGTTATTGTCAGCCGAATGCTGTCTGTTTCACCAACTAGTTGAGTAATAGCTGTACCCTCGCTGCTTCTATCTTATTCGCAAGCAGCGTTAACAATAGGTAGGGGAGCAAATTCCTCGAGAGCCCAACTCAACTTTTTACTAATTCTCTTGTTAAATTCTATGTTTTCTTATTAAACTAACTTTCGCGA
The DNA here is from genome assembly GCA_011638315.1 of Tetramorium parvispinum. Classification (NCBI taxonomy): domain Eukaryota; kingdom Metazoa; phylum Arthropoda; class Insecta; order Hymenoptera; family Formicidae; genus Tetramorium; species Tetramorium parvispinum. Next base: position 5,988 of record VBVR01001716.1, on the reverse strand, counting down.
TGTTAACGATTTCGTGGAATTCAATTCAGAGATTGGTGCCATATGGCGATTGTGATTTTTAAGAGAGAGAGAAAGAGAGAGATTACAGATTTCAAATGTTACACTAATTTGATAACAATTGAAGAAATTCTTCAAAGATTTAAATTGAAGAAATTGAAGAAATCCTACTCCAAAAGATATTAATGTTTATTTTTCGACAAATTGTCATATAATAACACGATGTTATTCACAATAACAAAAGAAAAAAAAATTTCTTGACACTTTTTAACATCATCTATCAAGGGAAATTTAACGCATTTGATTAAATGCGTCTTTGATTTCTAAAAATAAATCGAAATTTGTACAAAGTTAAAGGATTTATAAAGAAAAAGATAAACGAGTACAGCTATTAATAATACAATCAAGATAAAATACAGATAAAAAATGTACAGTATCAAGATACCATTGTGAGAACCGTTGTCTCAAATTTCCGTTACCGAGGTCGATCAAATTCCGAATGCGTTTGATTTGCGCGAACATCGAATCCCTCGTGCACGCGGCTACACAAACTGTCCGTCTCCGTAGCAAGGTTGAGAGAAAAATGTGCGGCAAACTTATTTCATTGCTGAAAACAATCATAATGACACTCTTTCCATCGACGCCTTTCAAGTCGCATTCTTGCCATGGAAATTCATGGCATTTCGTAAGTGAGCAAACACGTTCCGATACATGAGATAATACGCTGTCGGCTTTGAAGCGTAGCCCCCCACTGAACACGTGGCCGTTTACGATCGATGTACGGAATACCTGCGACCGAACGGAATCGCCGCGATCCGCTCGCGAATAAATAACGCGAAATTAACGAGCGCCGATGCGGCGTCTGGGCGAGCGCAAATACTTTCGCGCGTGATTAAAACGCTCGCGGCATTATCGGGAGTAACGGCACGTTGCGCTCGTAAAACACCGACATTCGCACCGTTTATCTCGATGAGATGATCGATGAGGGAAAACGACAGGAGACATATTTTCGAATTTCGACAAGTTAGCGGGACGCATACCGCGTCCCGCTAACAGAAAGAGTTAAAGACACCTATTTACATAATATCGCCTTTACATAATATTACCGACGTAAAATGGAATTGCGTGCAAGGAATGCGATGTCTTTGATAAACAAATCTTCTGGCCTCGCGGGGGACAAAATATTCTACACGTGCACGTGTATGTGACGCGGCATGAGAGAACGAATTTTTGTAAAAGATGCAGTAGCCATGCATATTGCATTGAGAGAGGAATGCTGCGCGTGATTCGGACGGATAAGATTTTTTTTACCGGATTCCTGGATCTGTCGACAATAACTTTTAACGAGCATGTCAAGACAGACGTAATAATACAGACGCGAAATAGCCCCATTATGCGATACGACAAATCAGTGCCAGCTGCAGTGTACGAATCGCATTATGCAGTAGGAAATATCTCAAAATTGACAGAAAATCAACTTTCAGCGTCGTCCTCCATAAAATCCAGAGTCAATTTCTGTTGGCGGAAGTGACAGGAGTTTGAAAACAAACAGCTTTTCGTGTAGCCTCGGAGAAATAACAAGATAAATAATAAAACATTATAGTAGAATGGAGCACATAAAACCGACGATTTTAGTTATATTTAAAAAAAATGCTGTTAAACGTGAAAATTAAAACCTTTTAAGTTAAAAAAAAAGGCAAAAATTTATCTACTGTATTAAATGTAACTCAAATGTACTACAATACACTATTATCAAATAAAGCGGTATTTTGCGTTTTTATGTGCACCCTGTATATTTTCAGATCTAGAGCGACTCTCGTTAGAATCAAATTTTAACTTCAGGCTTAATTATTATAATGCAACGTAGACGAATGTAAATTGCTCACAATATTCTTAATCAAATTAGTGAATTTTCCGCAGCGCATTTTGAATCAATCAATGCTGAGTAATCGTTAGGACCTAAGCAGAATGGGTAACTTTTCATGTTTTAAGACATAAAACAGTATTGTGCGTTGCTTTAAGACCAAGACTTAAACCAATAAAACATGATAAGTCAGCCATTCTGCTTAGGCCCTTAATAAACAATTTACGACAGTTGTGTGTTTAAGGTGTTCAACCGCGGAAAAATTTCAAGCAAAAGGATCTCAGCTGGAGAGTATATGTACGTTCAAATTAATCGCGAAAAGCAAGAGCGAGCGCATCTTCTCGCTGGCTGCGTACTCATACTGTAAAAATTATTACGCTGCGGACGAATAAGTAAATTATGCTGCAGCGTATGCATGGGCAACGAGCAGGGAAAAGAGGAGACAGAGGCAGACAGATAAAAAGATACCATTGGTACAGACGGTAACTTGATATACCCGACGAAACGAATCGCTCGAACCTGTCTGCACGAAGAGACTCGCCGCTGTTTCCGCCGGCCAGAAACTTTTCGCGATAACGCTTTGATTCACGACCGTTAAAAGGGCAATCTTGTTCTCTCTCTCTCTCTCTTCTCCTATATTTTCATAATCGTTTCTTCTTCTAAAATCGCATCGGGAAAGTAAAGGCGCTTGTGCGAGTTCCATAGGCACGCAGGACGACAATTGGAAAATCGCTGAAATTAAATAACTGTTATTTTGTGGTCGGAGTGAAACGGAATGAAACAAAATAAACGTAGAAGCCATTCCATTGACATGTCGTACAAGAAAAATATAAAAAGAATACAGATTTGTAAAAATAAATATTGTAAGGAAAGACTGGTAAACTCGTTCGATTGCATGGCTGGTATACATTTTCGAGATAATGATTATTTGAGAACCCGCGCGATAATTTAGGTGCTTTTGAAAAGCTATTATATACATTTTCTGCCGTTGATAATTGTAACTGTACCTTCGAAGAATTCCAGGTAATTTCCTCTCGTGGAAATGGCCGCCCTGGCCGACAATGAAATCATCTGGATATATATCATACATTGAATCATACAGCCTAATCTTTTTTATCCGTTAATAAAATACATGTTCTTATGTACAATACATGTTGTGTACAATGCGCGTTAATAAAAATGACGAATTTTACGTGTTCATTTCAATTTATCCATTTATTACAAAATAACCAGCTATTCAATTTAACTTCCCAGTTATCATTCTGCAGAGTTCACCGTGTAACTTTTAACTCTCGTATTACAAAATGTAACATCCCATTGGAAGAAAATGCATGTTGCCGACAAATGTCAAGCATGTGTACAAAAATTACTGCTTAGGGACAAGACGACTCGAGAGAGAAATCTATTTAAGAGAGAGAACAATTTGACAAATTTTATCATTCTGTAAAAGAACGAGGCCGCGCCTTAAGATTTCGTAGAGTGAAATTCGTCGACGAGAGTATCGAAAGAGCGCAGCGAAGATCTCGTCGACACAAAACTCAAAAATGCGCCCTTTCTTTACAACGTGCAAATGAACGCACGTGGTTATCTGCGTTTCCGCCGATAGGAAACATGCTTTTCCAAGGAGCTATGAAAATCTTACAAAGTGATTCATTCGAAACTTTCCTCTCTCTCTCTCTCTCTCGGACCAAGTAGAATCATTTTGATCAGATTGGCCTGGCAACATCGCCCCCGACGCTCGTTTCTGCGCCCATTCGCGGCGTGTTTCGCGCCGGGTGTGGGCGAGAACCGTCTCGCCGGCTATGATTGTTCGTCTCGCGTTCTCTCTTTCTTTCTCCATCCCATATTCGCTCTCGCTTACCTTTCGAAATGCGAAGAGGTCCTTCTGCAGCTTCTGCCGCTCGGCCGTGGGCTGCTGGCCCTTCCCCCTGATGAACTTGAGCATCTCGATTCGCCGTTAACCCAGCTCAGCGTTGTATGCTCTTCTCTCTCTCTCTTTCTCTTCTTGAATTCTTTTTCTCTCTCTGTCGCGAGCACCACGCGAGGATATATCGCTAGTCGCACGTCACACGCAGGTACCGACACGCACGCTTAACCGCCGGCCGCGCGTAATTAACGCATTCTTGAATGAACGTCGCGCTGGATCACGTCCGCTCGCGGTCACGACGCCGCGTTATTTACTGTGGCCCGATCCGCGGCTGCGTTCACGGTGGACGCGCGCGCCCGCGCACGTCAGTGTCCCTTGTCTCTTTCGGTATTATCCACCCGCGTCCGGCCGTTTCCCACCCCGCGTCCCGATCGTCGCACGCTCTCGCACTCCTTCCTTCTCCCGTGCGTGCTTGCGTGCGCGCGCGCGCGCACTCGCTCGCTCGCTCTCGCTTGCGACACCGTGAGCGGGGCCTCGTCGCTGCTCGTCGCGCTCGAGGGGCTCGCCGATGTGTCAGCCAACTTCGCGGCGCGTCGTGTATCACCGCGCGCCGATACACGCCGGAATACACCCTGCCGCGGCGGGCACGGGCTTCACGGTCCGGATGCGACGGGGCGGCGCCCGGGTCTCGCGGTGCGCCAGGCGAAAACGTGCGGTACGCGCAACGGCACGCAGAACCATCGAAACGCACGGGGCAACGGAGGCAGGCGTGTATACGCGCGCGCGCGCGGTCACTCTCCACGTCTCTCTCTCTCTCTCTCTCTCGCTCGCTGTCTCTCGCCACCACTCGCCACTCGTCGGCGTGTCGGCGTCGACTTTCCCACCGGACTTTCCGCCGAGTTCGAGCGCGTTCCCTCGGCGGCGTTCGGCCCACTTCGCCCGCCCTCGGCTACACTCGGCCGCCCGGCGACAGCGGCGACGGCGGCGACGGGTGCGCCCGAACGAACAATGACCTCGTTCCGGCGGCCATTACCAACCGAGGGAATCATTGAGACCGCTCGTCTCGACCTTCTCGCCGTCGCGTCGGTTGGACTTCGCTTTGACCCAGCATCTCTAGCCGTAGGCTACGTTTTACTTTCCGCGGACGCCTCCCCGACGATATCGATCTCTCATGCACGAGCGACGAGCGATGTTCTACGTCACTCTGGTTGGTGGTTGCTCTTTTTTTTTATTTCGCAGATTTTTTGCCGCCTTCGCGAACGCGTCACTGGCGCCCGCGCGCGGTATCTCGACATGCAGCGTTGTTTTTTCGCGACCGATCGAATTATCTGTCGCACGTCGAATGTTGGCGCAAGAAAAGCTGCCTCGCGCGATTCTCAACAAGTACGAACTTGTTACGCGCGGCTCGTCGAAGCGTTCGAATATCAACGACTTCGTCGGTACTGCTTTCCCGCCATAATTCCGGGGGTTTTTTTTTTTTTCGTTCGATGACGAAGCAGCGACGCGAAGTCTTCGATATGATTTCTGCCGCAGTTATATTAAATATTGAAGCTTCACAACGAAGTATGGTCCAATGCTCTAGATTTTAGATAGATATGTGCGAGATATGCCAGAATATGTGCCGAACGATATGTCTCGGTCTCGACATTCGTATTGGACGTATTCGCGCGTGCGTGTCGGTGCCCGACTCCGACACGTATACGTGAAACGCATGCTTGAATCATATTCATTCCGAGCATGTAGCAAACAGGACGTCACGCGTTCGTGTCTCTCTGTGATTTCCTGCGGGGCGTCCAAATTACTTTCTCGATATTACCATCGTGAATTGAAAACGTACGACGATAACTGAGTCACTTGGAAGCCAAAGTGAATTTCACTTTTTGCAACTTTATCGATTTTCATTAAAGTACACGACTAGAAAAACTTTTTTTTAAATAAATTAAATTACCTCGATAATTCTATTTATCATAGCAAAATATTCAATTTTTTTATTGTTAATGAATAATAAGTAACCTATTTGAAACATTAAAAAAAATTCAATTGAACTTTATTATTAAATATGTAATTTTTATGAAATATGTTTCAAACGAAATTTTAAAAAAAGTAGTGTTTATAAGTTTATCAATTTTTTTTTCTATTTCTGTTGTTGGCTTGTGGTTTTTGATACTTGTGATTTGATTAGTTTGGCTTCTGAACTTTATTATGTTTGAAACGCATATTGCCAAAAGGGTCAAATTCTTAAGAAATTACGTGACAATAC
>VBVR01001715.1:0-22029 GCA_011638315.1 Tetramorium parvispinum | reverse complement strand
GGGGGGGATATTGGCCAGAAAATCGCACGGATTGCCAAAGAATTTCATTATCTCCCGCTGGCGCGCGCGTTTCCGTATTGATTTTTCATTCCTGCAAAGTGCCAATACTAAAATCGTCGTTAACGAGCACTTTGTAAGATTACCGGATCGGCGGCGCGTGATAATAACAAACTCCCATCTAATACAGAGACTTCTCGTTTAATTCGGTTTATTCAGTCGTCCCTACGACCAAGTGGCAAACCGCTTCCGCAGGAATTTCTAGTGGCAACTTGCCAACCGTACACAGTACTAAGGATTGCAAATAGGCCCTCTAATACATACGTCGTGTGTCCGCCTGCAGTATAACATATTCTCTCTGTTGGACGCTGCTAAACTTGAAAACTTTTATGCTTAACATGAAAGTGAAAAATGAAAAAATACTCACGCATCAATTTCGGAACAAGCATAGAATTTTTTTACATTACACAAGAAATTCGAAACTTATGTTATGTGTGATAATATATACTTACATAAAAGTACATAAACATTAAAAATAAAACAAAAATATATTCATTTTTCTCCGAAATATGTTTTAATAATTATTTTTTCTGAATTAATTCGTAGACAAAGAAATATGTTTTTGTTCTTCTCCATCCGCTCGGTTTAATACGACATATAATATTCCGAGCATTGCCGTCTTATTTTATTATTCAGCCCGGTTGACTGAGTCTTATCTTCGTGATGAGAATTCTACGGACGATATTTCTACGCGCGAGTCGCGAGAGTTGAATTAATTCGCGACTGTTGGTGCCCGACAGTGATTCTGCGAGGTTGAATAATTTGGAGTCGACGGGACGAGACAAAGACGCGGAAGAGCGCCCTTTGGCGGTGTCTGGTACACCATTAACCTTCCGAAGAGTTAACAAATTTGTACACGCCACCTAATTACCGGCTCGCGCTCGAGGAGGAAATAAAATCATGCTACTCGACAGTTGATAGGATACAAGAGCAAAATCATTGAATTCAAATTAAATTCGCCACATAAAACTTTTCATTTCACATTGGCATAGAAAAATTTGTTGTATGAGATGCCTCGGGCATCATACATATTTTTGGTTCAATTGTAGACATTAAAGATGAAACAAAACATTGTTTTTTTTCAATATCGATATAACAATAGATTTTAAATTATAAAGGGATCAATTTAAATAACAAAACATTATTTAATTTTATTTAATTTTACGCGAAGCTTGCTACTAGATTTTATAATATAAAGTTTATTTTTCGAGGTATTGAATTTGGAGAAATGTTTTGTATAGATTACAGAAAGAAAATATTTGCTACAGAAAAGCCACATGAAATTCGTTCGAAATCCGGAAAAGTTGTTCCCTATTCAATTAGACAAGCGAAAGGGCGGTCTAGGGCTAAGCATCCACCAGACGGCAGCTGTAGCTCTATGCATCGGGGCTGTTATTTAGGCAGGAAGTTTGGCGAGCGCATCGAGCGTAAGCGCAAGCTCGCACTTCGTGAAGAGAGGTGGAGAAAGAAAGAAGGTCGGAAGGGAAGAAGACAGAGAGCGCATGACCTATACATTGCACCTGCGGTGTCGAGGCTGAAGTATCAGCATACCGCCGTGAACTTTATTCTTTTTTCTTCATCTTTATTCTTTCTTGCTTCCTCCCCTCTTTCTCTTCGTCTGGCTTAAGCCACCGTTCTACACGGCATGGCGGAGGCACCATCAGCGGCATCGGTACCATCAGCAACGGCAACAGCAACAGCGCCGACATCGCTTGCTGTGCATACCGACTATAGTGCATCTTAGATCGCGCGTCTTCCTTTCTAGCCGGATACGAACGACGACAAGAGGAGGAAAGAAGGAACCGCAAAGAGGAAGAAGAAGACGAAGACGCATGAGAAAGAAAAGAAAAAGAAGAAGAAAGACGAGAAATGGCGGGCAAGAGGAGAGAAAGAGCAAGCGAGAACCCGCGGGAATAGAGAATGCGAAATGTACCGACATATACCCGTCCTCGTTCTCCGGAGATTCTAAAAGTTTCACTGTGAGATGCCGGTCCGGTATCCATCTTGCACCACACACCCGTCGCTCGCTACCCTCCTTTACGAATACGTCCTCGAGTACGGCCTCGTCTCGATATTAAAGGTGACGTGTATCGCGGTGGTCCCGGTGGGATTTATGACTTTAGAAATTCCGCTTGGATGTTAATTAAACGAAGAAATCCAAGATTATAAATTTTGGAATTTCACACGAATCACGAAAATGGAAATGCTGTGCGCGTAATTTGGCTTGACTACAATTTCCATGTTTTACTACATTATTGATATAGTAAACTATTGATCAGAAGTATTATAATAGGTCTTTCAGTTTAAGCACTTCCAACTTCACTTTAGCTTTAGCTGGCTTAATAATTAATTGTTTGAAGGCACTTGTTCGTATATGTGAATTGAAAATTTAAATTATTAAGAAACTTATTATTTTTTTGTATTAAAGCTTGTGAATTTTATTCTCGCTCTTCTAATAAAATATGGATACGGGCTCATAAAAACTTTAACGACAAATATCACGTATGGCATTTGTGAGGTAACGCGTATAATCCAAGAAATGTTCAACTGACATTAGGAACGGGGCTGGAAAGACCTCTTCTCTCAATCATCTGCCGACATATCCCTCCCGAGTATTACGCCCACCGTTTCTTTCATCCACTTTTCTCGTTCATTACTATTTTGTTTCTTCACGGTTTTCTCTCGGGCACATTTCTCGCTTAACTTTCTCCAGGAAGAATGAAGTCCTAAATGCCATTTATCTTGAGTTTATGGCCGTCTCGGTAATTGCGGTATCAACACCGTTGCCTGATGATGCCCATTTGAACGCATGGTGCCCTAAACGACGTTCAGACTTAAGTCGACCCTCGACAAATATGTAGTCTTCAACAAAGTATTTTCTTACAAGAACAAATACTCTAATAATCACTTTTCATTAAGCGTATTTCATCTTCACAATATCCCAAAGAGAGAATGTGCAAATCAAAGCCTACTAAAGTAAGAATTAAATGAGAAATAAAAGTAAATGATAAAATAACAGAGAAAACATTAATTTTAAATTTTTTCGAAAAGAAAATTTTTTAACGACGAGTTTTTTACGGTTTTAAATATACATTTTTTTTAGTAATGTCTTTTTTATGCAAATGAAATATCAGAAAGCTTATGACGCGGAATGGCATCTACTTACGCGGGTGTCAATTCCACTTCGTAAACATAATGAGCAGCGTCGGCGTTTAAGCGCGTCCCAGCCGCGGCGGCAACAAAGTTTCGCATTGTCAGTATTTCAGGGCTGTGAGCTGGGTCCCGTGACAGCTCGTCTGCAGCACAATATCGTTACACGGTGCCGCGAACCGAACCAAAACGTTCATAAGTTCACGCGCCGTCGCATCACGCGTCGCTTCGGGCGCACGAAAACCGAACGTCAAATAAACACCAATTACCATTTGCGCTTGCAAAACTATTTCGCGTACAAAACGACGTGTGCACGATTCAATTTCGATCCTGAGTATTTATCTCTGACCATCGTCCACGCTCGGTAAAAAAAAAAAATGCCGCGCCGGCAATAACGTGCGGGAAGAATGGCGGTACATACGTTGCTGCGAATGGTTTTTTAATGCGCGATAAAATAAAGCGCGTGAAATATCTGCGGATATTAAACGCCCCGGATATTTAAGTATCTTGTCACGTCAATGTTTAAACGCCGGTGTTATGAATTTATATACGCTAGATATTAACAATATGTACACGTAAATGCGTTCAATTCCGAAAGATTTAAGCTTCGTAGAATTAAAATAGATACGGCAGTAAAGTAATGAGACGAGTGTAGCAATGAAAAATAAGGTCAATTGCGGAATTATAAACACGAAAGCGTACTTGCAAAAAACCGCGCGTATTAACGTGTTAAGTCAGGAATATCAGTCAATATACGTCTGACTATAATACGTCGACCTTAACTAACTGCGCCAACCGAGCGCTGCAACCGAATCAAAGGGCGGCCGGAGTAGAGCAACGGAGATTAACAGCGGTGACAGTTTCTCGCGAAGATGCTCGAGCTCCGATACAATGACCGGTATGTAGATCGATGTAAACCGAGCGCACACAAAGACCGCGCTCCGTCCAGGGTTATCTTTCGGATGCAAACTCACCCCTGCTGGCCGCATTCCCATGGAAATCGCGCGTTATGCGGCCCGTGTACACGTGTACAGTGCCGCATAGTGAACGATGTGTGCACACACAAGAAGGGTACTCCACGAACAAGGTACCTTTACCCGAGGTAATGCTCCGGGATGATAATGCGTACCCCCGTGGGAGCTTTTCGTATCGTCCCTTTCATATCACTAACGTACGTGTCCCTTTACCATATAAATACATTCGGTTTTTGTTGCTCGTAAGATTAAACTTCGTATTTGATAATTGATTGGATATAAAGCTGCGCAAACTGCGCGGATTAAAAAGAGTTTGATCTAATTGAACGTAATTTTAATTTATTCGTCGCGTAATGTAGAATCTTTTTTTTATATAATCAGAAAAATTGCATGATATTTCGATTCGGATGGTAGGTAATGCTATTTCATGCCACAATTGTATTTCATATGTATATTTGTATTAGTTGAAGCGTATGAAAGGCCGTAAAGGAGTAAAGGATGTATAATGAGGTAACTATCCGTCTGGACCAAAATTGGATTAACCTCGAAACGTTGTAAAAGCGGCTAGATAATTATCTAAAATATTAATTCATCTTTGTAATTTAGCGATGTTGCAATCCTTACTCTTCTCAATTTCGCACTTTCATAATTTACTTCTATAATTTATTAAGAGAATACGTGATTTGCTGCTTATGTAAGTTTCTACACTCAATAATACATACAACGTGAAGAGATATTTTTCTGATATTTAAGAACGTTTAATCATTACAAAATATATCCATTTACGAAATCCATAATACGAAATATCGAGTTTTACGAAGGGAATTAATGTCGCGATCCGAAAAGTACATAAATCAACAAATCTGCGATATTAGCAAACCGAAAACTCGTCCGCGTCGTATGAGTCATCCATGCGGCAGGCAATCGAAAGTCGAGCGATTCGACAAATCACGGAACGTCGAGGACGAGTGTTAACATCCAATTCCCAGGACGTTCCCGTCCCATCCACCTTCTCGTACGCGTCGTATTCGGGAATCGTGGCATACGGCGAACACGCATTTGAGAAGTACGACTTGAGATGGGACCCGATGCGAATATCTATTCCGGGGAATATAAACGATCGTGTCTCGACAGGGACGACGAATAAATCTAACGGAACCTGTTCTTCCCGGCAATGATCCTGTGCATCTTGCATCCACCTCCGTCCCTTCCTCGCCGGCAGCCACCATCGGTGCGCAGTGTCGCGATCCTATCCCATTTATTTTACTTCCACTTTCTACAGTATATTTTCGTCAACAGTGGCGGAGCCGCTTTATCGATCGCACGCGAACTTATACACTTACGAAACCGGGATACATCCGGGGGCTTTTACGAAACAGAATCTCCGCCGCGCGCGGCGGCAGAAAAATCTCGGAATATCTTGAGCGATTTCGCCTTAACTCCACGAAGTACCCAAGAATTTTTCGCCGGGGTTTGTGGATATTTCGCCCGTGCTATTGGCATACCCCGAGATGGTATCTATTTACAACTTTGCTAATGGCCACTCTGTCTTGCCTCTCGTAACTTTGCAGTATCATTCCTGCAATGCATATCTATTCACGGAAAATGAAAAAGCTTATTTTATAATATATAGTAAAACGAATAAAAATGAAACATATACACATATATAATTACTCATAAGAGTAAGATAAAATACGTCAATGTTTTCTCTTAAATAAATTTTATTTTTATCCAAAACTATATCTAAACGGTATCTTTAAACCAATTAAAATAGTGTTGCGCTGCTTCATTCGAAATATGAGATAATCGTCTAAAAGTATAATTAATTACGAATTAATTTCACAAAGCACTCTGCATCGTTTGAACTGAGAAAGGCGATCCCGGTGAACACCAAGAGTTCATGATCGACGGATATCGGGGGGTTAACCGGTTTCCAATTTTCCAATTTTCACGACGTCGCCGGGTATGTTTCCTGATTGAGGTTTTCCTGTCTCGCGAGATCCTTTATTTTCAGAACTAGGCGCCCACAGCTCGTTCGAGAGTAGGTATAGGCGGAGAATAGTCAGAAATAGAAAATTCCGACGGGAGAGAAGGAGGCGAACGGGGAAGGATAAAGAACGTCTCTTTGTACGATTCCGCGATCGAGACGTTGCGAATGTAAAAAGTCCGGAGTTGATCAAACGCAGGAGAGCACAGGGAAGTAACGCGACTGTGCATCGGGACGGAAACGGAAGACGAGTGCGCGCCGTCTCTGAGAGTGATGCCGTCGGGTTTCTGTAGTAAGAGTAGACACCTGGTGCGCCCTGCTCTCTGTGGCAGTCGAAATTCTAGGAGGCATCGCAGCTAGGTGAAACACGAAGTTTGTTTCCACTCGTCGTATCCACTCTCAGCTCTTCTTTCACTATAATCTCTTTATTCGAAAGCAGAAAGGCATCGCCGACGTCTCTCATGTCGAAATAACAATTTTATCAGATTATCCTGATAGTTTCTCGTTTAGAAAACTCTTTTAATTGGTATACGTTTTTCATTCGCAATGTTATACACTATATATGTATACTCGATCTATATTTGCGCGAAAATTTTTATTCGTATATGCGTATCATAAAAGATAGCCAGATGTTTAAAAATATTAAATTTTAGCGGATAAAAAAAGTCGATTGGAGTTAAATTGGATTTCCACGGGGCGAATATTAGCCCCGCATATGCATATATGAAGCTAACTGTCCCTCATGTATTAACTACGTTCGAGTGTGGTTTTCTAATGTTCATCCCAGATTTACATTGATGGTGCTGCTCCCATTAGACAAACGAAATCTAGAATTATGCGGCCGCATTCAGCGCTAAATGCGCGATAAAGATAGGGCTTTTCTCGGACGGAGTGTCCGTAGCTGCCTCGGGATGGCTCTTGGGATGGGAGGGGCGGGAGTTCATGCGTGATTTAGGATCAAGATTTCAAAGGGTGCAAGATAAATAATCGTATTGTCATCCCTCCGCGGGCGAAAACTCACCGCGCTTCTCGTTTTGCACTCCGGCGTGAGTAAGCGCGGCATAGAAGGAAGATACATGCATACATGCAGTCATGCCACGGGAGATGAAAGGTCTGGTTTATTCAGAAGTATACATATATATATATTTATATGTGTATATATGTATATTTATATACATGCGCGCATTGTAATATACAACGCGTAACTTCTCCACGGAGTTGAGAAATATTGCATATTCATACGGTCGTGTGTGAAGCCCTACGACATATGGACGGATACTAAAATAGCGATTGCATAACGTAGGTTATCAAACGGCCCGTCGTGCCGATACCGCCAAGGAAATGGCACTCGAGTGGCGACAAATTCTTCCTGTCCTTCCTCCCGCGTACGAAGCTCGCGACAACTCCATTTTCTTTACGACCGAATGTTTCCTCCGATTTATTAGCCGAATTGCGCCGCGCTACGACAGTATGTAATATATGGAAATGTTTTATCGAAATTTCTGACGTGTAACCGTGATATGATATTTTGAAAATTACCCTGATTAATTCCTTATAGATAAATATACATACTTATACACTGAAAAAAATTCTGGTTAAAAACGGACGAAACCAGAAAATCTTGTAGGATTAATCAAATATTCTAGTTATAAATAATAGAACTCAATATTTTGTAACTTATACTAACCAAAATTTCTATTACCCAGAATATTTGATGAATCCTACAAGATTTTTCTGATTCGTCAGTTTTTAACCAGAATTTTTTTTTAGTTTACATGTATATTTAGCTATAAGAGATATATGTAAGATTTATATAATTTACTCAAATTGTATCACTTGACAGAAAAAGAAAATTGACGTACGGTGCAGTCTTGCAACAATTTAAATTAACCAGGGCAAGTTTCAAAATATCATCACGGTTTTTAACCGAAATTTTTTTTCAATGTATAGATATACTTAATTGATTAAATTTAAAACGAATTTCGTTATACTTTTTCTTTCTTGGCTTGCTATCGTTTCATCACTACTGACAGCTTCAAAACGAAGATCTCGAGAGCAGCCGTACTGTTCAGCGCCGCGCAAGTTCCGTGTCATCATCTTGTGCCGGAATAACGATAGTATGGAACTTGCTCCTCGCGACCGCCACCTCGCGTATCCTCCACAACGCGGCGGGGGATGCGGACAGGTTGACAGTGGTATCGATTTCCAGCACGGTACTATATTTTCTTGGCGTATCATATCGGTCCTCGGAGTGCAACGAATTTATTTCTACTCTTCCTTCCCCCCTTCCCGCCCCTCCCCGTTCGCGGTGCGCATATTTATGCCTATGCGTATATATGTATACGTCCTTACCTTCCGCCTTCGTGACTTTTTCATTTTCGCACAAAGCGCCTATCCGAGTCCATTTGCGAGCGAAGACGCCTCCTTCTGTCCCGCTCGCCTTGTGCGCCTACCTTTTACATTTTTCCCTATCCTCTTTTTCTCTCTTTCCTCAATCTCGCGCGCGACCACGAGTGAGCCAGAAGGAAAGAAGTCTGCGACCCATCGTCGGACCTCTCGGTTTATTCCGACGGTAAGAGATATTGTCAAGAGGAAAGAAACAATCACGTGCATAGTGAAACGAATGTGGAGGGTATATAGTATTAGGGGATGGGGGATATAGGTTCGAAGAAGATCGAAGAAGGAGAAACAGGTGGATATTTTAGCTCGAGCTTATGATTACTGTGTGTGATTTGCATGCGAAATGTAATCGGATCGTATGTATGCCGGCACGTAGCTGTGATTCTTCCGGTTTCATCTACATCTTGAAATATAAGGTACGAGCCTCGGATGATGAATATTTAATTTTACAGCTAAGGAAAATTGCGTATTCGTGGCGAGACTATAATTTGTCGTTTTGGTGTACCCAAGCCTGTTCCGTTGTTCCGACTCGAACGCACATCTCGATAGACAATTTCAAAACGTTCAAATAAAATCAGTACGTACATGATTGCAGCATATTGACATCTTTTCCACATATGTCAGAGATGAAGACATAGGAAGGTCGGAAATGTGTTTTCAATGGCCAAGAAAAAGTGAAGTAAAATAAAAATGCTTCAAGGTTCTCAACAGGGGAGCAAATTGTGCAATATATTACTATGCAAATTTATTGAAACAATAATAAAAATTAGAGAACAAGACAGACAATTATTATTATACGTTTAAACTGTTCGTACTTGGCTCATTTTCATACGAAATAATTTTTAATGAGATACTTTAAAAAGAACATTATTCATTTTTTTACATTATATTACGCATTTAATTAAAATTGACTGCAGTAACATTGACATCCTTTTAAAGTTTCGTCCGTTTATTACTGAATATCATGGCGTGGATGGTGTATTCGTCAGGAGGGAAATTAATTGAAATCCACTGACCGCGTTATAAATTTGCGTAAAGTTTGGAAAATCGACGATGCCGGTTAGGACGGCTACCAGGCTATATATGTATGTAGAAATTGCAAATAGCATTACGTCTCGTAATAGCAACTAGTTAACAGTACTGATATATACGATTCTCTCCGTGGACTATTAGTAAATTCCAGCTTTGGGCAACTCTCGCAGTCTAATCTCTCCGCTTGGCTCCGATACGCGCTTTTACTCTCGCGTAAACCGCGTTAGCGTGAGAACGCGGTACACGCCGCGACCGACTGGGTCGCCATATGTACAAAAATAGAGAGCGATAGAAGGGAACGGATTGTAACGGCGATTAAAGATCGAACCTTCCATCCGGACGAGTGAAAACGGCGCGCGAAATCATGCGCCGCTTTCGCATGTAATGGAATCTCGTCGACGTTGCACGCGGCTTGTCGCTGGCAATAACAATTATTTCCGTGCCTCCTCGACATGCTCGATCGCCTATCGGCCCGCCCCGTGCCGCCCGACAATATGTTCGCCGATATAAATTTCGCGCGATTCCGCGGTCAACAACGAAACGTCAATCCGCACGTTCATTCGTGCTCGCGCGCGCACGCACGCGCGCGCGCGCACACGCACCATCGAACTCCGGATAATAATATCGCGACGATGATGCTGATCGTTCGAATAACGGTAACGCGATCGATTAAGGGCTTAACGTAATCGCTCTTTACTCCGACGTTCTCGTCGCTCGAACAATAGCTCGATTAAAATGATTAATATCGACGCGCGGAGAACGGCCGTCGACAAATCGATCCTGATCTATTAGCAGGCAACCAGAGACCCGCGCTCGTGCTCGTGCGAATGAATAGACAGCTAAATGTTGAAAAATTTCGAGAATAATGGCGCGCGGCTCCATGCCCGCTGGCGGACGAATAATTTGCGTCATTTAACGCACGGATATCCAGTTGGAAAATTGATATTTCGGGTAAGGTAATATTTTGGCATAATTCGGTATAATTATATATTCGGAGAAATATGCCGGCATTTGAAGAAAGTATTTCAGTGATGAGATTCGATAACGACCCGGCAGCGGGTAAGAGGGGTGGGAAATTTACGCGAAAACTTAAAGACGTGGTCGATCGATGCTCAACGATTAGAAGTGCCATTCCGTCCCGGAATTGACGACTTGAGACGCCAAACAATTCGATAATTACCGGAGCCGCGAAAGGAAAAAGTTTTTCGTCAAACTTCGGCGAACTTGCGTCGCGACTCGTCGGCGGCTTGTTTGCTGAATGCAAAATATCCGGAATAATCCATATTTTATGTCGAGATGATACTGCCAAGCTAGGGCCCGCGTCCTTTCACGCGACGTCGCGCGTGCGGCGAGTTTATCCGCCAAGTTCTCGAGTTTCCCGGTACGGTGGCTGGCTGGCTGGCTTGCCGCGTAAAAATTCGCTGTTTGCGAAGTATACTATTTTCCGACGTGAAATCGCGCCACTAGGGAAATTGGATACGCTCTGGCGAGGCGAGCTTGGCGACTATCGGCGCTGTTTCATTCGATATACAAACCGCGTGATAGACCAATAATAACGTAGTAAGGTAATATTTGAATTATATTGATAAAAGTTGTGTAATGGATGAGATAATTGTCTGAATTGCAAATATGATTTTTTTAGCGTTAGCGTTTTATTATAGAAGAATGCGTGATAATAAAATTTTCTCAGATAAACAATGATAAATTGATAATTTCAGCATCTAAAATAATAAACGGTTTAAGAATTCTTATGGTATAATTTTAGCGAAAGAAGATTTACTGAAGAAAACAATATTAATGAAATATTTTTACGTTTAACTTGAAATGCGTTCGTTTAAGGCAAAAATGGACGTAATTACCATACGTCGTTTATACTTGTTATTAGAATATAAAGCGAGATTGGTGCATGGTCGAAATTACATTTTGTTCATCCTCACATCCGTAGTCTCTACGACGCAAAGACTATTATACCAACATCGCGCGTATTCACGGGAAAGTCGTCTAGTTTAACTTGGAAGCGAGCCACCGGAGTATCGATGGGTAAACGCCCTCCGCGTTTATTATTTGTCGACTTACACGCTCTATAGATAATTTCTTAATGAATTTATTATTCAAACAAAGTCCACTGAATCAGATAAAATCAACATCTTTTAAAAGTTTCCAATAAGACATTATTTAAAATTGTTCCTCTCCAATTTTGCGAAGTATGAAAATGTTTTACGACAGGTTTCAAATAATTCATGATTTATTCAAATTTGTGAAATATAATTTTATTTTGTTAATACTCTCGAATAATATTCGCGCATGCAAATAGAATAAAAAATATCTCGAGTAAATTTCGATAAACTGCTCCAAGTCTTATTATTAGATACACAAACGAGGTCTCGCGTTGCAAGAAATTTTACGCGAGTATTTTCTGCCATATGCCATCTCGATAAAATATTAAGATTGATCCTCGAGGTCGAGGCCGAATCCATCGGGCGACAAAAATTAGAGAAAATTACGAAGTCTCGAATACAGAAGTGAAAGTCGTCGTGTTTGCGTTGGCGGCGAGCCAGAAGACGAGCGTACCCGAAAGCTAATCCCGTTAAATGTGTCCCACAGTATTCGCATTGTCGGCGACGATGGCAGCGGTAAAACGTGTGCCTTCGCTAATTTTAGTTTCTTGTTAAATCATAAATTTATGACAGGTGATACATCTGTGTAGCGATTCCGCTACATCGGAGATATTGCGCGCTCTGCGTTCTCTCGCCGAGTAAAAAGAAGATACAATTCGTGCGTTTATAAATTGCGCGCGCGTATTGGATAGTTTAATATAGCCAGTTAATTTCGGCGCTTCTCGTGCGTGTTTTTTTTTTTTGTTACATTGCATATGATCGGTTTACCCGACAGAATTTTCTGATATAGTGGCAGTGGATGCTGCTGATGTCGAGTTATAGGTTTACGTTTATCCCAAAAGTTTTCCAAAATTAAAACGTTTTAATTAAAACATTCGCAGCGGAAACGTATTCCAGCGGGGCTCCAATTCCGGATAGATGAAACAATATCGCCGTGCGTAACTTTGCAAAATAAATATGAACTCACGAACACAGTCGACAGATGTAACGCGTCCAGCGAGGGTCCAAAAACTTTTGAATGCTTCAATTATGTTGTACCGACTATATGGCAAATACTGCGTGGAAAATGTATGCTACACATATAGGATAGCAATCGTACGTATTTGCGAATGACCGATAGTACGACGGTGATTTACACGGTCTGTAGTCATAGGGCGAAATGAGTCCTGTAAAAATAAAGTCATAAAGTTATGATATAAAATTATATCTATGGTGGCAGTAAAACACCGAAATGAACTAAATTCTATCTAGAAGAAAATTGTATAAGTACATAGAATATATGAGACAGCCCAGAATATATCGCAATCAAAAGTATATCATATTGTAAAATATTGTAAAAATATTATAAAAGATATTCTGGAGAGAGAGAGAGAGAGAGAGAGAGAGAGAGAGAGAGAGATTATCTCATACATATTTTATTAATATTCAATATTTTATATCTATAAACAAATTATATACATATTTTACATTTTCTATTTGTTTTCTTATTTAATAACAAGTACAAAATGTAAAATCTCTGTTTCAACGAAATATTCCATCCGTTAAATATAACGATTTTTTAAAAGTGATTTTATTTATACATTAAAAAATAAGAGAAAAAAAGGATGGCTCAAAGGAAAGACGGAGTAGCTATCGAAGGTGCGAAATAATGCTTGAAATAATATCATGGTATTTTCTTTCAATCCGATCAATTCGCGGTATCTACAGATAGATACTCGGCTTTAGAGAGGGATTCAAGGACCGATCCTTGGTTACCTGAATCAACGAATAGCGCAGATAAGAGCGCGCGCACGCGCTAACTCATTAATTTCCATCCGTCCATCCATCGATTGCGAATTGAAAAACACCACTTGATAACGAGATGATAATCCCGTTATTACAACAAAAGCCTCGTAATGATTATCTTCCCGTCCGTCGGCCGTCGTATCAACAGTGATCCGTTAATGCTCGACGAGTGGCATTTGTAAATTTTCTAGTTGTTATTACGCGGCCCATTGTCATTAATATTTCGTTATTAATTACGTGCGCGCGCGTATAATTGGCACCGCGGCATTAATTAACCCGGTAACATCCCAGTGCGTATTTCTTGCACGAAAATCTGATTAGCCTGATCTCGTCGTGAGAGCCGACCCGCTGCGGCACATCACTTATTATTTTTGACGCCGATTTCCGACCGAACGAGGATGAAAAATCATCGGACCGAAGCCGAAACGGACGTACGGCTAGAACCAATTAAAAGTTCGCAGCGTCGGCAGCCAATTACGTACATTGGCGTGGAACGACTATAACTTTGGAAGTCGAGTGGTCGCCAGGCATGTTTTCTCATCTGCGAATTCTTTCACGATATATTAACTTTGATATCACATTAATGTTGCGCAACATCGCGTTCGTATATAATCGCGCTTTTAGAAAAAGAAAATATTTGATTTCTGTCCTTTTGTACAATTTCACGAAAGAAAAATAATACTTTTATTTTTCAAAAAATTTTATCCTCTTTTGCGAAATATTAATATGACGACACACGTCATAAAATTCGTGTTTTAAGAGACCCAGTTTCTTCAAGTTTCGAGTTTCGAAACTAGCCTCCAAACCATTCGAAAATGATATGAGATTCACGTCATGTTCGTGTTCTCACACGGCAGATAAAAATCTCGCGACATACAGAGCTTACAAGATGTGAGAAAATTGTGCAGCACTTAAGGGATTATCCGTCACCCGCGTGCGAGGATGCGAGTGACTCGGATTATCGGGAAATCGCGTCGAGTTCACTGTCATAAAATAAGCGTCAGCGGATTGAATACAAACGAGAGATTCGTATAACGAACAAGCATAAGCGCTGACGGCGTGCGGCGCCTTTGGCCGCAATACCGCAATATGGCCCGCGAATTTGACACGCTCGCACCTTGTGACTCACGGGTGGTTGTTGCGCTAGTTTGCGTTTCACGCCTCGCGCGTTTTACGCTCTCCCCCCCCGCCCCAACCTCGTTCCCTGTCTCCCGTCAGAATGTATAAGTGCGCGTATGAGCGCGGTCGATGCGAAGTTACGGACGATTCACACGCCCCCGCGAATAGGGAGGTTTGATAACACAACGAGTAGGTACGCCTAAACAGCCTTGCCCGACGAGCAACGCCGCGATTGTTAAATTACGATAACTCGCAACCAGAAATCAGTCAGACAGAAACCAAATATCCCTCTCGCGATATTATTCCCGTATAATTATCACTTTGTAATAAAGAAGGTCTTTGCGCGAAAAAATAATTATTAGGCATCTTTTCTCCTCGTTCGTTCCGCTACTCATCTCGACGACGAAAAATAATCTTGCGCAAATATTGAAGATTTTAAAGCTTGAACGATATAGGAAGGAGAATAGGTATCGTGATCGATCGATCAACTCCGTTGCATCAAATTATTTACGTATGAAAACGGTGGAGCGGACAACGAGAGGTTTCCGCGCGAAAAAACCGGCGGGGAAGACAAGAATTGCGGAGTCCTGCAAGGTTCTTCCAGTCATTCATTTATCACCTGGTCGACGTCGTAATAGACGATCACGGACCACCGCCGCGGTATTTTACCGCATGCCTGATAACAGTGCTTTCCTCCCCTTTGAATTTGAACGTAAAGTTTTACTATCCTCTTCGATATGACGAACTTGAACAATATTGATTCTTCGGCTCTTACGGCCGCCCGCGCTGTTAACGACGTCGTCTATGAACCATAAAAGCCGCTCCACCACCGTCAAATGCCGATCTAATTCGAAATTATATAAATCACGTATTTTGAGAGAAGTTATCTTTAATGCATATAGAGACACTTGTCATTCAGAGTTCCATCAATATGCCCCGCATAATTTATCTTCCGGCGAATTAATACATAATGATTCTCTCTTTCTCTCTCTCTCTCTATTATTTGCAATACTTAAACTTTAATCATAGAGAATTTGATCCGAGCAAAAAGAAAATCAATGAAGAATGTTTATCTTTCCATTACTGTTTGACAAATTGGTTCAGTTTTTTTTCACTCTGTACTTTTATTAAATCAATACTGATACAGAATCAATTCCATAATAATATCAATTGGCAGAAACCGGTAACTATAAAAAGGCATGAGATATCCGCCATTGATATGCACGCTCATCTCCTATCTCCACGCCCCTCAACCGGTCCGATTAATTGGAACACATTGTACCTGGGAATCGCAGGTGTAATGAAAGATAATCGTTCCCGACTGTTCTGGCTTCCGTCGAAGTTACATTACCGCCGACACGAAACGTTCCGATTCCCCATTAAAAGTATCGCAATCGAGCGGGAAATAGCGCCGTTGCTCGTAACGCAAGATGGATGCGCATTTCGGTCGAACGAGGCAGATTTAATGTGCCGGCTCGATTTCGGATTGGATCAATCCTAGCATCACATAATTGCTGGCGACCGGCAATGGAAAAAAGCGCGTTGCACGTGCGACAGGCTGTCAATCGATTTTAGATCTTGCCGACTGACTGTTCATTCGGCTGGCTAACTTTTTCAACCGGTACATATATAATAAAAAAAAAAGGAAAAATTGCATGCCAGATGCATGAATATTCGGCAATCGCGATGCGTCTCTTCTCCGTACGAAATAAATCGACTTCGGTCGTGGTACATTTTGCAGTGGACGGTTCTCTAAAAATTTATACCTTCATATCGTTTAACAATTTTTCGATACGATACGATAATGTACGACGTTCCTAATAATATCGAATATTCTATCGATGTTAAGAAATTATTGATAGAATAAATCCTTTAGCTATACGAAAACGTAATCTCAACAAGATTGATTTAAAATATACATTTTTTTTATCCTGATTGTGAGAAAAAAAATCGGGGAATATAACGAAACACGTTAAATTCGTTCGAGGACATTTAACGTGACAGAATACTTTTCGGAATTTGATGAATTTGATGAATTTCGACTCGAATATAGACGAGCGTGCATGTCGAGCCGCGGATGGTGGTGCAAAACGATACCGGGATACCGCATTTTTAGAACAGCCGAAGGAACGGGTATCACGGTTACGAGACGTGAATATACCGGCTATCACGAGATACCGATATGGAACGTATAGTGGATGAGATTTCCTTAGTCCGGCAAAATCCTTCCCACCTATGGCAGCAAAACGCGCGTGGAAGCGATGATAGTTTTTCTATCCGCCGTTTTTATGGAGCACATTTCGGGGCGTCTCCGTTTAAATTTCAATTTCGTTTCATATCATCGGGGATTGATATTGTCGGGGTTATTTCATACCTTTGCAAAGCAATATTTCATTGTGATTATTCTTGAGTTACTTAACAGTGATTCACTCTTAAGAAAGGCGTATTAAATCGATACTCGAAATTAAAGTCTCGAAGAATTGTTGCTTCTTTTTCGCGATGCTAATTAGTTTTCTCTTTTGGCTCACTTCGTATTGCGAGGGTAACCAATAAGACATGAAAATTATTTGCTCATTTTTTGCTTCACTTTTTAAAAAGTTTCTTAATATTAAGCTATCTTAATATTAAGCTAACCTCTCGTAACTTTTTAAAAACTAAAGCAAAAAAGTTAGTTTTAGAAGCCAAAAAAATAGCAAAAAATTGGCAAACAATTTTCATATCTTATTCATTACGTTTTAATAATTTGGCTCAGATAGCTTAATATACAGGTAGGGATATTAAGCTATCTGAGTCAAATTGTCAGAACGTAATCAGTAAAAGATGATAATTATTTGCTCATTTTTTGCTGCTTTTTGCTTTTAAAAATAAATTTTCCTTTACTTTTTAAAAAGTTACGAGGTATGTAAAAATAGCGTGGACATAATACAGTATATCCTCCCTTCCTCCTCTCTTAAAAAAGAGATGTAGATGTTACAGTTATTGTGACAGTTTTGACAGTTCATTAGGTTGTCGAAAAAGATTAAAGAATTACAAATTTTTTAATTTTAAATCTTTACAAAAATTATATTTCAATAAATAATAACAAAAAATTCGCGCGTGAAACGCGTGTCTACAACCACTAGTGTTACATTTCAAAAAAGATTACCTAAAAAGCATCGGCTGATTTATATTCTAAATTTTACTAACGCGCGCCGCGAGCATCGCAAGACTGTTCCAGCGATCGACTGCCGTTTAAGCGTTGTTAAACAAATGATGGATCGTTTAATCGCGTAAGTTTCGCGACCGTTCTGATGTTTAACAACGTCGTTCGGAAGAACGATCGCATCCTATAATTACCAACCTGGATTAACGATGGTGACTGCGGTCCGCATTAGAAGTCTGTGCCACGTCAGAGGCACCCATCTCATCTCGCGTCACGGCACACGTTCGCGTTTTCGTTTTTGCAAGGCATATTTTGCACGACATCGACCTGGCAACGTCTCAAGTATCGCAAGAATTCGCCCAGCAGTTTTAGTGTTGACTCCGCCGCACAACTTACGGACGATACGCGTCACGAATCATATATTCGACATGCGGTGCCGCCGGGGGAAGCGGGACTCTGAAATTTATCTTTCGCTGTCGGACACTTGGCACGGTCCACCTGCGTCCGAGATTACGTCAAACAATCTTTCCAGTGTTCTATACTTGCCATACATTTCGCGGATAAATTACTTGAACCTAGAGAAATGACGCGGGAAATTTGTTATAATTATTTCCGACCTACTAATTCTCTCTCTATAAATCGAGATAATTATAGATTAATCATCAATTTCCATGCATATTCATTTAGCGTTCTGTAAATATATACCGTGGCAAATTGCGATTTGCAATTTGGGAAGCGTGCATCGCTTTTTCCAAAGGCATTTTGTTTATCATGACGATAGAATTTGCCGTCGCCGAGTCCGCGTGTTTTTATCCGAGTGCCTGTTTCCCTCGGTAATAACCTCGCCAGGGCTGCATTTGTTATTTCTTCGGCTTTGTTGCGCGCTCGCAACGGTGCGCGGGTTTGTTTTCACTCACCTCAGTCTGCCGTGCTCCGTGTGCGGCGATTCCTCTGGCGATTTGTAACTGTTTCCGGTCTGCAACAAAGAATGAGACGCGTAATGAAGATCCCGATTCTCGTGGTCTATAGCAGGGAGCAAAAGAATCTTGCAAATTTTATCCGTATTCTCCTACACAACAATAACTGCGAACTGGAACGTCAGCGCGGCAGCGCAAAAAAAAATAGTTCGTTTAAACGAACTGAAAGGAGATTCTGCGTAAAATATAGTACGCGATCATAAACATTAAATGAAAAGAAATAGCTCCTAAGCAATTAAAAATATGCAGACTTTTTTTTACAGTTGTTCGATATTTCAAATGAAAAATGATAAAATCGTTATTAAAGCAATAGATGGAGCGGTGTCTTTGAAGTGACCGACCCCTTTGATCAAGTTTATGCTCAGACAACTGGTGACACTTGAGATTGAGAGATTAACCCGGATCAACCAGGCCGATCGTCATTTGTCGTGTCGACGGGACAGGATTCTCGCGTGTCCGGGTGTCGTCCCGCTGTATTTGCGACATAGTCGTAAATGCGCGGCGCTTAATTCTGTCAGAATGACGACGGGCAGCAAGCTAATCATTGTCATTGCCGTTCGCGAAATAACATTCTTGGAAACTCCGTTTCTCGTGAAGACGTGCGCCGACTGTTAATAAATCGGTCGTGTGAAACAATGCCCGGTTATGACGGCGATAGTAGAACGTGGGTAGCGCGAATTAGTTGGCGAGCAACATATTGCGAGTGTAACAACTCGGACAACAAATGGAATCCAAGGGATTTCACGAAACGCATTGCGCGGCGAGGTAATTAGAATTTATGTCGATTAAAACGCGCGGGTGGGGAAAAAAAGGACACATCGGCACGGAAGATGGAGAAAGGGCGGAGGGATGTCTGACCGCCGCGAGGTGATAGCAATATATTTTCATCGAGCAATTCGCGTCATAAATTCCTTCATTACTCGCAGACGGTTCACGGATGCCCCCTCGGGCTATCGTCTCGCTCGCCGGAAAGCAAACATTAAAGCACAGGGGGCGGCTGTGCGTTATCGATGATGCAATTATTCGCGTTTCAGATGGAGCGGCGCGACCATATCATCGATCGTTATCGGCGCGATTATCAAAGAGATAAAAAAATCGAAGAGAAAGTCCTCTTTTTCGCTTCGTGCGATCGCGGGAAATCGCGCCGAGTCTCTCCTCTTTACGCGTTTTCTCGCATTCCTTTCGTCGGACAGTTAGTCACAGAACCCGATTCGAACGGGAAATGTTATTCCCGCGTAAATTGTAAACGCGGTTATACCGCGACAATCGAATTACCAGTTATGGAAATTCGTACGTTTGGAAACAATGGTCATTATAAATACGAGGCCGTTGCGGCGCGCGATGGAACCGCGTATCGTAGATGATCATGGTACGAACAATAATGATTATTTCATTTCAATCAACCCGCGGAAATTGAACAGTTCTGGAACCAGAACGAAAGGACGATCCCTATAGCTGGCCCGCTCGCTCGTTACGCCGCCACTCGATGAACGTTGATTTAAAACTACGTCTAATTATACACGGTGTATATATATATATATTCATATATGTATATTGTGGTATGCGCAATATATCTATTATAGTAGGTTAACGAAGTTGGAAATCAGTTTGATCGATCAGTTAAAGTAAATGATTGTCAATCGCGTTTGACTGCTCGTCGATCCTGCAGATGATTTGACCACGCCGATTATATCGCTACAATCGTGAGCTTTGACATCTGTTGCGGACTGATATCATGGCGTTACGAGACATTAATCGGACCAATCGGATGTAGATGTGTCGCGATTAACGCTAAATCTTTTGTTACATTTAGGAATCTGCTCCGCGAAAAATCGAAGCATTAATAGCTTCTACCCCAATGAATTGAATCGATTTACGTTGTTCATTTTCAATAAATGAGTTATTGCTCGTAATTGCGACTGTTTAGTGCCAGCGTTATTATCATTCTTTCCGAAATGATCAATCGCTCCTCCGGCCACAATCGTCATGCTGCGCTTAATCGAGCTGCTTATCGGCTTATCACTCGTTCCCGACTTACCTACCGCGCCAACATTTATCTCGTAATGCAGCTCCGAGTAGCGACCGTCTGCTTCTCGCAAGTCTCATCCCGTCTGCAATCTAAGATCAGCACTCAGTCACCGTACTCTCACCATCGCTATTCTCCGCCGCCATGCCGCGCAATCCGCACCGAAGTGAATTCTTCCTTCCATCCATCCGGGGACAGTCAATTTGTCCTTATTTTCTACCGCTTCTCCGACTTTCACTCCGCTCGAGTTAAGTGTTTTTTTTTCTCCTCTCCCCTTTTCTCTCTTACGCGCGCTCCGGAAGCCACCCCTTGGCGAAAGACGCGACGCGACTTTCACTCGATTGTGCCTTGGCCAAGTTGTGCTTGGCCCGAACGAGTAGCTCTTGGCACGGGAATCACTATCATCCGTTCCCCCGCTCCGAGAGAGAGACGTCCGAGACGAGAATGAAGAACAAGAAGAAAACGAGAAGAGAACGAGGTCTCTCCCTCTCGTTTCTGTCCCTCTCCCTCTCTCTCTCTCTCTCTCTCTCTCTTCCTCTAACTCTATTCGTCTCCTTTCTTTTCCATTGGCCTCTGCCGGGCACCGAGAAGGCGTAAGGAGAACGAAGAATGGGAATGCGAGAAGGAAAACATCATCCACTGGGGTCTAGTGCCTCTGTACCGAAATACACTGGTCCATAGGTCCGTATCTATAGTTTACTTGGGCGACAGAGAGCGAAAGAGTGGGACGCGAGGATCAGTGCGGGGCGAAAGGGGTTGGGACGACTCTGGGTTAAAGTGGCGCCGCGTGTACAACCGTACCGGCGGCGGAATATACGGCACTGCGACAGAACGGACAGAGCGTTCCGCTCGGCGCTGCACCGTCCTTCCGCTCCGTTCTTTCTCACCTACCTACCCGTCCCGCAGTCGCGTCGCTATTTTTCCTCCGAGTTCCGTGGGATTACGCACTACTGCTCTCTCACGGTTCATCTCCTTTGTCTCCGCCGAGGATTCATCCGCGATTATGCAGTGCGTCATGCGTCAAAAAGCATCGAGTCACTTCCCGTTTCTGCTTTAACGTTTAAGAGGGACTATTTTGTATTATGTTGTACATAATGGAAAATGCGACGCTTTTATTTTGCCTCTTCATTATTCACTAATTGTATAAAACGTCAGAATTTATATGTGAAGAAAATATTCATTATTCATATATAAAAAAATTTGGAACTTCAAAAATCTAGGAATATTTTTCTATTTAAGAATAATTACATTATACATATATAT